>OY856415.1:460890775-461110775 GCA_963693085.1 Alisma plantago-aquatica
CATACTATGTTATAACCATTGGTTTAACATACTACATTATTATGAACATCCAGATTACATTAACTCTAATCAAATACATTACATGCATTTTTATCACAATAATTTAATCGATGCAAAAAAAAGTAGAGCAGCTAGCAGCGGGAAGACCAACCTTGTCAAAGGCAGAGGCTCCGGTGGCTCTGGCTGGAGGAGTAGCCGCGACGGCGGTGGAGCAGCAGCTAGAAGCGAGGTTGGAGGAGCAGCAGGGGCGGCGCGACGGCGGTAAAGGAGCAGCAGGGGCGGCGGCGCTAGAGCAGCAGGGGCGGCGGCGCTAGAGCAGCAGGGAAAAGAAGAGAGGGCGGAGGAGTGGTGGCGGAGAAGGGGGCGCCGGAGAAGGGGGCGTCGGAGAAGAAATCGCCGGCGAAGGGGTGCGGGAGAAGAAATCGCCGGAGACGGAGACAAATCGCCGGACAATAAATCGGCACCAGCAGAAGCTCGCAATGAAATAGAAGAAAGGCGAACGGTCGGGTGATCGCGGGATAAAGTTCCCATATAGCGTCGGTTGTTTCACACAACTGACGCTTAAATAACTTTCGTGTCAGTTCTTTTAAACAACTGTCATCCAATTGGACGATTTTTTCACGAAATTGTTTGGCGTGAACCATATTCAGCGTCGATTATGCAAAGACAACCGCCGCTGAAAGTGACACTTTTTGCGCAAATTTTCATCGCAAATAGGCGTCAGTTTTTTAGCTACATCACCGACGCTGAAAGTGACACTATTTTTCTTGAACGAAATTTGGATTTCGCGGCCGACTTTAAGCGTCCGTTTTGTTATAAACAACCGACGCTTAATGCAAAGCGGTACCCGTGTCTGGCTAGTTTCGGATATAGACGTCGGATTGCTTAAGCAACCGACGCGGTAATATGATAGGCGTCAGTTTCCCTTAATAACCGATGCCCAGAAAAGGGACACTGAATGCTATTTCTGTAGTAGTGCATTTATTTTAACAAAAGGAAATCTATGCAATTTTAGTCCAAAACTCTTTTTGACTTGTTTGATTGATTTGAAAAGTTGACGATAAAATTAGTCCTTTAATTAATTATCGCTCCCACTATTTTAATTCAAATTGATAGCCCTCACCATCAATTCGGAAGGTTGCAGCGTACAACCTTCTAGTGGGCAAGATCCTGAAATCCTCTAAGTCATGAGTCAGCTTGGGCTGATCACCCACAACTTAGATCTCTCAGGTAGGCAACTTTTTCCAATTGCATCATATGCAACTCTTGATAAGATGTCATATGCAACTCCTTTCCATGATCATCTCCATGCCTCAAGGCGCTAGATCCTATCTAGGTCACCTTGTTAAGTCCGACCCAAAGAAAACACGATGAACATGCACCCTGCTAGGGCAGACCCACACATTCATCCTTCACGCTTCCACAAGATAGACGATGCACCATGCTTGGGCGTGCCCACACTTGGTCGATCAAGCTTTTCATGTGTGTCTCATTTGGAAGGCATCTAAAACTTAATATTTAATGAAGGATTTGGTTTTATATACATATATATATCCAATCACCACAATACATAGTATGTATCATATACATGCTATATCCCACAGAAAACATGCACAAAATGATAAAAAGCGATGATTATAGCCATCCTAATGTGATTCCTCGAGACAAGAGGAATCACGGTCATCTAGGTCTACATCACATGCAACCTGTACAAGATGAACTCTATGCTTTGCCTTTTGAGTGCATCAACTCATCATATGATTGACTGCTCGTCTGGCCTGGTCGTCTCGGTGCCACCAGCCGATCGGTTGGCTCCTCCAACCGATCGGTTCACCTGGTCATCTTGCATCTCGTCATGTCCACCACCCGCTCGTCTCGCTCCTCGAACCGGTCATCAACTGATCGGTTCACTCCTTGAACCGATCGTCTCGAACGTCAATCGATCGGTACATGCCTTGAGCTAATCGTTTCAGCTGTCGTCTTGATGTCCGCCAGTCTTCAACATAACAGGAAATAAAATCTATCCTAATTTACATTGCTTAAAAGGGAAACCCCGTGTTACATTCGGGGGGAGCAAAGGTAGGAAAGAATCTCGAATTATTTCGAGTTACATCGGGAATAAGAGAGGGAAGATCGATGTGCAGACCTAGATGCAAGAAACCACACACAACCAATCACAGATAGGTGTTTATAGGCCATAATCACGCTACACACATCCACCACAAAACTCATTTAAGGGTGACGTGTATCGAGTGCATTAATAATACATATCATATATGTAATTTGGGATTTGTGGATTTAGGATTGGACATGCATAAAGCCAATATTATTCGCATCGTATGAAATAAATAAAGGCAACAAACCAAAATCGATCATATTGATATTCCTAAAATATAGAGCAGTTGACGTGGCTCTGATACCACTGTTGGGTTTTAGGGGAGACAGAGAAGGCAGCATTAACAAAAAAATTTCTCCCCCAAACCCAGCACGAGGAAACACGTCAACATCTATATAATAGGAAAGGATGGTTTGTGGAATCATACCTTGTCCCGAGGCTTGCTCGACAACAATACCTCACGCAATGCACGGTCTTCAACTCCGATCTTGGACAGCATCTGTGCAGCTCCTGGTTGCACTGGGACTGATGACTCCTCCTCCTACCGGACTGTCGGATGACAGTTATCCTCCTGAGCGGTAGTGTCCTCCCACCTCTGTAGTAGTCCACACGGACCACCTGGAACTCCACACTTTTTGTCCCACAAGGAAGTGGAAGGAGTCGCACCCTCCTGTTGACGTACTAGTCGCCAACCCACTCTCCTGCCTCCAGTTGCAACTACAGTTGTCCTTCCCTTACTGCATCTCCCTTTGTGGGAAGCACTTGCTCGGGCTCTCTCTCGGTTACCAAAACTAGAGAGAACGACAACTTGCAGAGCAACTGGTTGCACTGAGCTGTTGTACCTGGAGAAGCCCCCAATACCCCTATATATAGGAGAGTCATGGGACATGGTTCTCCATCTCAGGCAATATGAGACTAAAAAGCAGGAGTAGAAGGGTTCGAGATTTTCCACAAAAGCAACCATCTCGCAACCTGAACCGATCGATTCACAAGTGAACCGGTCAGTTGGGGACTTGAACCGGTCAGTTGGGACACCTCAACCTGGCGGTTCACAAGTGAACCAGTCGGTTGGTGGTCCTGGTCAATTCCCGATTGACTTTCCTTCTTTTGTTTCTAATTGGTATTGAATACCAATCCTATTTCCCAATCAAATTGGGCAATTTGAAACGAAAGGAAAATTCTCACCAATCCTACTTTCCCAAGTTGCTCGGTTGCACCAGTTGAATCGATCGTTTCAACACTTGAAGCAATCGGTTCACCCTAGACTTGAGCCGATCGGCTCAACACTTGAGCTGACCGGTTTAGCAACCTCAGCCGACCGGTTCAACACTTGAGCCGATCGGTTGGGAGTGCAGGTTGTGCAGAATCAGTCAATTGTGATTTCAATCAATCTGATACTCCAATCAATGCGTCCAACACCTTGAACAATATGATATTGATCTATCGACTGATTGAGTGTTTAATTGAACTACTAAACTCCTTTAGTAATCAATCTAAACATTGCTTGTGGACAAAACTCCTTTTCCAGGTTAAATCCTATGTGTGTGACCCTGCAGGTCCATTTCACGTTGGTAGTGAAAGTCCATAACACTTATGACTTCACAAGCAAAGAGCGGTTCCTAGTCACACATAATTGCTACCCAAGTGAAAGTAGAAAGTTGGAGAACAACTTTCATCCTACAATCCATGAATGGTGTTACAACGGATGTATAATTCCTTTGTCATTAATATCCCGAATGAACTCAAGGCATGGAACAGTCATCCTGTCAACGTTCATTCACTTTCTTGATCTCAAAGCATATTGAAGGAGATATGTATGACATCAATATCACATATTGATTCATACATGCATGCGCACGCCTATCTCAATCCTACTCATCAAGTGGCCTTGGATATCAAACTCCCTCAGGAGGAACAAATCCCATATCTATCACTCACCCCTCAAAAGCCCCATGTGTCAAAGCCACCCAATAATCACCTTTATAACAACCCATTTTCAGGACTGCGTTTGATGATGTCAAAGTGTGCCCAACAACATGTGTTGAGTGTAGTGATTTCAGGTCAAAGAATCACATTCACCACCATCACTGTGAGTACTGACTGTGACTACCATCTCATGGTTTCATGTGTCAAACTCACGGTGATTCTGTCCGGTACACTTGTTCTCTAATAAGTACCTATGTGTTTGGTTTGATATCTCTATATCATGACTAATGAGATTCTGTCATCAACCAACACCACAATATAGTCTTGTGTGTCATTGCTATCTATCTACCTTCCACAATGACATCCAACTAGGGACATAACAAGAATGTACAAACTCTTAGCATCTGTATGATCTCATCGTTCAGGTCCTTAACCTGAAAGCATACGTCATTGAGTACGGTCATTCTCTAGACATTCCATCTGTTCTATCACTATCTCATATGACTAAACCAGAAATAATTGGAAGCTTGCCTTTGATATTTATCAAATAAATCTTAATGTATCCCACCAATCATCCTATGATTGGCTCTCAGGGCATACATACCAACAAAAATGGCTTTTTTCCCAATTTAAGATAAGGTTCGTTTCTTCGCATCTTTGTATGACTTGTCCAAGGTTGAATAGATAGTTGTCAAAGGAATCTTCATAAACTAAAAAGTCATCCATGAATACTTCCATTATGGACTTGGTTAACCCTGCAAAAATAGCAGACATGCACCTTTGGAAGGTAACATGTGTGCTGCATAGCCCGAATGAGATTCTTCTAAAAGCGTAGGTCCCAAAGTGACAAGTAAAAGTTATTTTTTCTTGGTCTTCTGGGTGTATAGGGATTTGATAGAACTTGGAATAACCATCGAGATAACAAAAGAACTTTTGACGGGCTAGGCATTCGAGGACTTCATCAAGAAAAGGTAGAGGGTAGTGATCTTTTCGTGTTGATTTGTTTAGTTTCCTGTAGTCGATACACATTCTCCACCCCATGACAGTCCTTGTAGGCAGTAGCTCATTTTTATCATTTAGTATGACAGTGGTTCCTCCCTTTTTGGGGACCACTTGAAAAGGGTTGACCCATTGGGAATCTGAAATTGGGTAGATAATACTGGCTTTCAACAGTTTGAGGACCTCGAGGCGAACCACCTCTTTAAGATTGGGGTTCAGGTTTCTTTGGTTCTTTGAAGGCTTGAATTCTTCTACCATGGGTAGTCTATGCATGCATAGGGCTGGGTTTATACATGTTAGGTCAGTTATTTTGTACCCAATGGCTTTCTTATGTTTCTTGAACTCAACGAGAAGCCTTTCTTCCTGGTCTTTCATTAGAGTGGAACTGATGATTACTGGACATAGTTTTTCTTCATCCAGGAAAACATGCTTAAGTCCCATTGGTAGGGTTTTCATATCGGGAGCCTTAGGTGCTTCTGTTGTTTCTAAAATAGTGATAGATTTGAGCTCCTCAAAAGTGGTTGTTGGTGCTTCTTCAACTTTCTCTAACTGTTGCAAGCATTGTTGAACTAATTCGTTGGCTGAGAATTTGACTTCTGGATTTATTAGGACATTTTCTAACTCATCAGATGGTTTAGATATTTCCAATTGGGACATTTTATGTATTACATCTAAGAGAAAAACTTCTTCTTGAATGTTGGGGCCTTTCATGCTGTTGAGGACCCAGAACTGAATTGCTTCTTTTCCCAGTCTCAGAATGATCGTTCCAGCTTCAACATCAATGAGCGCCCTGGCTGTGGCAAGGAAGGGTCTGCCAAATATTATTGGGTATCTTAGATCCTCCTTGATATCCATAATGAAAAAATCACATGGGACATAAGAATCTGTGCCTATCCTAACTGGAATGTCTTCAATAATTCCTAGGGGTGCAGTGATAGTGGAATCAACTAACTGAATTGTCATCGTTGTGGGTAGCAAGTCAGTAAAACCCAATCTTTTACACATGGAGTAGGGAATAATAGATATGCTAGCCCCTAAGTCAGCTAATCCCTTTATTGCTCGAGGCATTTCCATTACAGCATTGAATACCGAAAGAACCAGGGTCCTTTTTCTTTGGCATCTTATTAAGAATGATATCAGAGGTGGTCAGAGCCAGTTTGACCATCTCTTGCTCTTTAGTAATATATTTCCTTGATAGCAAGGTTTTCAGATATTTAGCCCAAGTTGGTACTTCAGAGAGGGCATCGAGGAGCGGGATATCGATATAAAGTTTCTTCATTGCCTCCTTGAATTTTTGGAATCTAGTGTCCATTTTAGTCTCACTCAATCTTCCTGGATATGGTATCCTAAGTTTATATTGTGGAACTTCTGGCTCTTTGGGAGCTTGTTCTTTTTCTTTGCCTTTTACAGTCTCTACAAATTTCTCAATTCCTAGATTCAGGCTTGCATTCGGAGTAAAGACAAGTGTATCATCATCATCATGAGTGATTCTCGTAGCTTCATGAAAGATACGACCATATATTGTAGTGACGACATTCAATTGCTCTGGTCTACTTTGATCGTGTCTTGGGTTTGACTCCAGTTGACCAGAAAAAGTACCTGTTGGTGGTTTCAATTAGGCAGCAATTTGTGCTAGTTGAGCCTCCACAGCCTTCTGCTGAGCTTACTGATTGGCAAGCATGGTTTTTTGTGACGTAGCATCTGCCTGATCATAGTCATATCGTCTGTTGGGTGGGAAGGGGCATTTTTCTGAATGAGTTGTTGTTGTCCTTGATGTGGTTGTTGCGGAGGTGGTGTTAACTGAGGTTGCTGTGATTGTTGTAGCTGAGGATGTAACTATGGGTGCAGAGGAGGATGGGTATATTGATAGTAGGCGGAGGGATTTCTAGGGTAGTTGGATCTTGGGAAATTATTTCTAAGATTCCCTTGATTTTGGTTAAAGTTACTTTGAAATCCAGGTGGCAATCTATTGGAAGATCCGCCTTGTGTTTGATGTTGCGGGTTAACAGTCCTCGCAGGATTCCCATATTGAAAACTGGGGTGGTTTCTTGGTTGATTTGTATTATAGTAAGCTTGTCCTGGCATGGAATGAATGGAATTAACTTGTTCGGGCATCTATTCTTCAGGGAGTTCGATGATTGGTTCGTACTAATGTTGTAGTGGTTGCATATCCATCATCACATTATAAAGTAAGCCACATGACAACGTAGGGTGATCAGATGCTTGACAGGCTTCACAAATCCCAATAGAAGCTTTAACTTGTTGGATTTGGGGTTTTTTCTTCTTATCATATTCTCCAAATGAAGTTTCAAGCGCCTACTAATTGTGAGCTATAGTCTTTAAAGCTTCAACAATAGCCTTCATTTCCATTGATTCCTCAATCTTATAAACTTTGAGGACTCCCTTAGCATATGATCGTCCCCAATTGGATTGGTTCTCAGCTCCAAGTGTAATGATTTTCTAGGCATCCTCATCCTTAGAAGCTCCTTGAATCTTTCCAATGCTTCTGCGAGTGATTCTCCAGGAAGTTGGGCGAAGTGGTTGATCTGCCCCCTAATTTCGTAGGTTAATGAAGGAGGGAAAAACTTTTCTAGGAACTTTTCTTCCAAGGGAGCCCATGTGGTGATGATTGGCTCCCTATCAAGTGAGTTATACCAACTCAAAGCCCTTACGGATAGAGTGAAGTGAAAAAGATGTAGCATTATTGCGTCAAAGGCAACTCTGGCTTGTGGGACAACTCGGCAAAGTGCCTTGAATCTCTTCAAGTGATCCATGCAGTCATCTCTAGAACCACCGGAGAATGAGATGCCCTGCATGATTTGAATCGATTGTGTCCGGATTTCCAAATTGGGTACGTTGTTGATTGGTGTCCGGACTGGATGATTGTCTTCATAGTTTTTGGGGACAACATAGTCCCTCAATTTCTTGTTTCTTAACTCTAATTAGGCAGCTTCGTTAGCTGCTTCGTTTTCAGCTCAGATGTGAGCCTGTTCTTCGGCTCAGATTTCCACTTGGACCTGAGCACGAGTGTCAACAATGAGTTGTGCTCTCTGAGCGGCTATGGCGGCGTTGACCCTATCCATTACTATCATAGCTGGGCGTTGATATTCAGCCATTTGTCTAGCTCTTTGACGGTTATGTCTGTTGCGATGGTGGAAGCTTCTCTCTACCTTAGAGTCGTACTCTAGATTAGGGGAGAATCTGAGATTATGCGGTTGCATACATGTCTTCTACTTGAGTAGAGGAAGAAACACACTTTTTAGAAGATGTGGGAGATATGATGAATTTGAGAAGATATGGAGTAATGTTTATAAAAAAAGGTGAAAAACCCTAACCAACTAGCAAGATGATAAATGAAATTAAAACATTTTGTTGTCCCTGACAACGGTGCTAATTTTTGATGGAGCTTCCACTCGCATGGAATTGCATGCACCACTAAAAATCCTAAAGATGGTAAGTCTCTAGGTTTATCCTTGTGTATACTAGATTGAGAACTCCACCCACGTATACTAGGATACGTGGAAGTCTTATCGTAGTATATTTAAGGGTCAAATCCACAGGACAATGGTCTTGTCGAGATTATCAAGATATAAAATGTTAGAATTTCACTTAACTCCTTAACACTTGGTGTCTATATCAAAGAATTGGTTTGGTTGTTTTAAACTAAGTGCAAGTAAAACAAAAGCAAGAAAGTAAATTTAAGGTTGTAAACAATGATAAGAAATCACTAGGATGTGATCGGCTTTCACCACCACTACGCATGGATCAAAACATGCAACATAAAAACATAACTTGAAATAAGAGTCTAAACAGTTAGTATCTTTGTAGATTTAGCTTCCTTTCGGAGAACTAACTACAAGAAGTGTGGGAATGTTGCAATGCCAGACATCCCCAAATGAATGGTCACTTACTTTGCATCATTCCCTTCGCAAAGTGTGTTCCTCGACTTATCAAGGTTGTACTTTCATACATCAACTGATTCCATTTCATAGTATGAAAGTACAACGATGGAAGTGAGTTTACTCCACTTCTTGAAAAACAATCCTAGATACTGAAACAGATGCATGGTGGATACATGCATCAGGAACCAACATTCAATTGAGATTTGAAATTAATAGTACAGATGTAGACAATTCATACTAAAAGATGAAAGGTAACACAAGTTGGTGATCAAGCAACAAGCATTCATTAAACGATTGATGTTGAACTAAAAAGAATGTGTAACTCTATTGAAAACTTATTGATTACATTGCATGAAATGAAAACATAGGTATTGGGGCTACTCCCCGCACCCTAGTGTATAAGACTACTCGCTCATAGCAAGGACCAAGAAGGAGGCGAGAAGAGAGAGAGAGAGAATGTCATCTCCACAAAGGATGGAGGAAGGTCAACCCCTTAGAGAGAGCGACGGTCTTCACACTTCGTAGGTTGCTCGATGATGAATCCTCCTCTTCCCACCTTCTTTGGCGATAAGAGAGAAATCAGCTTCTGGATGGAGTGTGGATCTCAGACCGACAACCTCGGGGTGATGGATGAAGGATGGAATAGCTCTAGAGCAGCAGAGGCAGCCTTTGGACGTCTGAAACTTGATACTTTGTGAGGACCCTTGGGGTCTTATTTATAGGCTTTGAGTGAAGTCCAAATGGTTTGGGAAGTTTTGGGCCCAAACGGTCGTGAAGACTGTTTGGGTTCTGAGATCGTTTGGACTCTCTCAGTTTTGAAACCGTTTGGACTCTATCGATTTTGAAATCGTTTGGACTCTCCCAGTTTGGAAATTGTTTGAGTCCTTGCGGTCTTGAAACCATTTGCCTTTATTCGGTCTTGAGACCGTGTAACTTTATGCGATCTTGGGACCGGTTGATCTCCATTCAGTCTTGGGACCGTTTGATCTCCATTCGGTCTTGGGACCGTATGGTGTCCATTTGGTCTTGGGATCATTTGGTGTCCACTCGGTCTTGGGACCGTTTGGTGTCCATTCGGTCTTGGGACTGTTTGGTGTCCATTCGGTCTTGGGACCGTTTGGTGCTTTTGTAGTTTTTTTTGTACTTTTCTGTAAGAAATAAAAGGGGAACAGTTGGGCTAATGACATATTTACAAAAGAGTGGAAAATTGAAGATTATGTCTAATTTATTTATGAAAGAATATGGAATACTGAGAAAAATTAATAAGATAACATCACAAAATGGGAGGTTATCACCTACCAAACGCCCATCTCATGGCATGAGAAGGTTGTTTGGAGTTCTAAATGGCCGTCTCAAGGGTCAAGATGGGTGTTTGGAGTGTCATACTAATTTGAGTTGAAATTGTCTATAGATTGAACTGATGGAACCAACTCATCTCAACAAATGATCATCTAGATGAGAGAGACACCTATCTCACATGGGCGAGATGGCCCATTTCAATCAAAGGAAGGTCCTAGATATTTCCACATTTGTTTCTATTGCACATTACTTGTGGTGTAAGGAATGAATATGTAATATTAATTGGAATTGAATTGCCAATTTTGTGTGCGGCTGGGAAATCACCAGACGACCATCTGGACTAAGACATATGATCTTGTGGCATGTGAGCTGGTCATCTGGCATGCGAGATGATCACTTGGTGTTCCATACAACCAGTGCAACTGTCGCAGGATGTAAAATTTCCAGAATTGTTGTGAAAAATTGATATCTTACGGTCCCTTCTTCTCCTGCACAGACTGAGAACCCTATCCCAAACCCCACATATAAATAGAGGGGTATTGAGGTCTTCCCAGAGTACAACAACATAGACAATTGACAATTAGTTTCTTTGACAATTGTTGTCCTCTCTAGTTGTAGTAACCATGAGAGCCCAAGCAAGTCGACTAGGTAGGGATAGCAAGGGAGGGAACAACTGAGATCATTGTTGTGGGAGAGAAAGTTGGTGACTAGCACACCAATGGAAGGGATGACTCCTTCTTGTCCATTCTAGTAGTACAACATAAGTTCTAGGTGGTCTGTGTGGACTTCTCTAGAAGACAGAGGCCATTGTCTGCCACTAGGAGGGTGTCATCAACCAACAATCCATGACAAGAGGTGATGCTGCAGAAGATGAGTTTGAGTCAACTGTCCATGGAGGAGTAGTCAAGTGAGTCCAGGTGCAACCAAGAATCAAAGTTGTGCAACTAAAATGATGAGAATTGTCACTGGACTTGCTCCAGAACCAGGTATAAACTCAAAACTATCCTTCCCATCTTATAGTTATTGACACAATCCGTTGCTTATGGGAATATGGTAGATAATTTTTTTGTTTCTGCTTCCTACTCAATAGCCATATCTCCCTACAAATTATTGGTAACTCAGATCAAGACAAATTTAACATGAAAAATGATCACAAAAATATGAGGAATGAAACAAATATAATCAAGACCTAGATCTACCTCCAATTTCAAAAGTACCTAAAGTTGCTATCTTTAATGTGTTTAATGAATGAAAACCCTAATTTATAGATTTTGATGATCTTCATATTTTCAATTGATCTTTTAGGATAAAAAGACAACTTGTACCTAATTTGAGATTAATAACACATTAGTTGATGAATTAGGGTTTCCTTGAGATTCAAAGTGCAAATAATGTTAAGATTAGGGTTTGTGAATCAAAAGAGCATAAAAAGTGATAATTATGGTTTGGAAAGACAAAGCCATAATGAAGCACTAAAGTTGACCCCAAAAACCTTTCTTGGAACCCAGGTCAATTTTTATGGTTTAATTTGGATAAAATAATAATACATGGGTATCATGCTTTAATTTTAGGATAATTACTTTATTGATTATTCTTGTTATCTTTTTCCTAGACATCAAGGACTCCTAAGAAAGGTATGTGGTTACACCTAAGAGTACATGCATTAGTTTGGCAATGTTTTGAGGATTGTCAAATGGATTGGAAATAATTTATTGCTTGTTTATTTATTTCCTGTAACATACAAAGTCTTTATCAATATCACATTATATGTGTACAACTTGCTTGAAACTCTCAAACTAACTCTAGAAGTTTGTGAATAATAGGATCTGACCCTAGATTGGGAAGTGTATATTTGAGAATACTAGGACCCGACCCCAAATTGGGAAGGTCATATTTGGTCTGGTCCCAGATTGGGAAGACAAACATGGCATCTAACTCCAGATTGAGAAGGTGGTTGACCAACATGGCACTTCATATCCAGATTGAGAAGGTGGCCTTTCGTCCAGTACAGGGATAAGACCTTGAAAGGATATCCCTGAGGTTGAGTAAAAATGGGTTGAGAATTAATGGTGAAAATGTTAATTTTGATTCTATAACAATAATTTCTATGAGTATGTTGTTACAACTATATGTGAATCTTTTGTTTCCCCCCACATACCAATGTAACATGTTATACTAACCGAGTTGTTTTCTTGGCATTTTAGGATAATATACTATCATTTCTGCAAGTATAATGGAAAGTGGACATCTACAGAATAAGACACCAAAAGAAAAGTTTATCTTGTACCAAACTCATTTTTATATAGTGAAATTTATTAATTATTTCTAGTTAATTTCTAAACCATTGGTCCTATATTTATGGCAATGGCCCTTACCCTCTCAGTCCATCTGAATAGGGGATAACAGGGGGAGGGGATTTTTCTTTTGGTAATAGAGCCAATTTACCATTTAACCTCTAATAATTATTAAATTTTAAGAGTTTTATAGAGTCCAAGGGAATTATTAGAGAATTTTCCAAAGATGATTGTATCTAGGAAGGACCATGATCTGGGGGCTAACAATGATTTTTTCCGCACCACTAGTTGTCTTACGAGGACTCCCAGACCTGTGCATCTGACCTGCACAAAGTTAGAGTATTTCACTAAAAAATAAAATACCTCTAGGATTTCTCATCTACTTTCATCAATTCTCTACCCCCTTCACATGTTGAACCCTACGTACCTATAACTTCTCACATTATCTCTTTCTTGAGTACTAGGGTTATGAATATTAGGGATTAAGGCATCCTCCGTAAAATAATAAAATTCATGTAAATAAGATGTTATTGACATAATTTTAGAGTGTTTAACACTAAAGGTATTGGGGTATGGTTCCTAACCCTAACCTTAAATCCTAATATTAAACAATGTAGATAGGAAAAAGAAAATACAAGGAGTTCATCCATGCATATATGTACATCGAGTAAGGCATGCAGGATACAAATGCAGGTTGAACGTACATACAAAGAATGGGAAATAAGTGAGTACATAATGAGGAAAATATGAAACCCTTTAGTGTAACTTTTAGAATTTGTGTCCCAGTCTAAGGTGGGTCAACCCAAGAGTGGAGAAAAGATCTATGAGGTAGTTAAACCATAAGATCAGATTATGACTAGAACGTCTAAACTCCTTCTGGTAGGAACTCTAATAGGAGGTGTGTCCCCACACAGATACAAGTAGGGGGTAGACATGCATCAATGTGAAAGCAAGTGACATCAAGTCTGGAAAAGGGATTAGTTATAAGACATAGGGATAATGTCTATTGGATAATGAGATAGGCCTAGATGAAATGGATGAGGAGCTTAGTAATGAGGTTATATGGTTTATGATGACCTCAGTCAGATTTGAGAATTTGACTTTATTTTTAGAATTTTGGATGATAAGATTTGATAATACAAGTGTGTGTACTTCTCCAGTTAAAATAAACTAGATGAGGATAAGATATGAATATGTAGGAGCCTCAACTACTTCTATAAAGGGGGACCTCTACTGCTAGGACTAGTTATAGGGCTAACTCCTGAGAAAATGGGACCCAAAATGAGAAGGTTGGGAACCTAGACTCCAAGACATGAGGAATTATGAGAAATATTTTTATGATATGTACTAAACTAGACTTCCCTTGAGTAAGTGAGTTGAGTTACTGTATGCATGATCCTTAGATGCTTGTTGTACCCTAGATGTCCTGGGAAGGACCAAACCCTAGAGATAGAGAAGGATACTTCTTATACAGATGTGTAGATGATATGAGTACCTACCATCTAGTTGAGGGAAAGAGAGTCCCAAGATCCTGGAGAGGTATTCAATGGTAATATCTTGCGAAGCCTCATACTCAAATTGGAAGTTACTTGTATAAGACTCTAAGGGATATTTACATGAAAGATAATTTTGGGGGAAAATACTATATCATGCTTTGGTTCAATATAAGCTTAAGTGGCTAATTCATATAGTTTAGACAACCAATGGTAAGGTGGTAAACCTGAGGTTCCTAAACCAAAGAGGGAAAGTGGTGGTATCTAGTGCATATAATGCTCACAAGGTTGAGTGAGCACATAGAGATTAAGCATGCCACCTCCTCAAGTTTTTGGTTAAAGGAAACCACACTTGGATTGTAAGATATGTTTAATGAGACACTCACACAAGTTAATTTAGCACTACCATGATATCATATGTATGTATGATATTGGTCCAACCTTGAGTAATGATGAACGTTTATGACATAAAGAAAAACTTTTAAATGGTTTAATAAGTTCTCTACTTGCTATTGATTAGCCACATGCATGGAATATGATAAAGGAAAGTGACTATCTGATTTTAGGATGAACATGTAATAAGGAACATAGCCTAATATGAGAAAGTGAAAATATGATAATGACCATGAAAATATTGAACATTCTTTTAGTTGATGAGAGGGATATGTGGTGAACAAATTTTCATTCTTTTGAGTACTCCTTTTCAGCTTACTATATGGTATGGATTGAATAATGTACTTGGCATATGACATTAGATAGTATTCCTAAAAATGTGAACACAAGAGATATAATACATCGGAAATGTGCCTAAGGGACCTATCCTCTAGTAACAATAAAAAGTTTGGATTTGAGTATGTTTTTATGATCCTTGGTACTGCTATGTATTAGTTTATCTTATCCTGAGATAGGAACCTTCCTAAAGGAGTGAGTTCATAAATCAGTTTAATAATTGAGATAGCATTAAAGGTCCCTTAAAAACTTAAGATATTAAGTGCATAATGCACAAGAACACATAAATGGAGTAGGATTCTTTGAACCCATTTATGACCATCTCTAAGGGACATGAAGAAAGGTCACTATGGAAGTAGCCCATAGAACGGGACCAGGCCTGGATGGGTAGGTCACCGTGAGCCCAATAAAGGGGCATAAAGAAAATTATCCGTAACCTGATAGATGAATGAAATTTGGATGAATGAATTCTAAAGGTTATAATGTGCTTGGATATTGTCAGAGAAACTGCAAGAAAATTTTGGGTTGAAATAAAATAAAGTTATGACATCCCAATAGAACCCTAAGTCAATCCTAAGGTCAAGAAGGGATGAGATCAATGGGAGTAGGAGTTGATTGTTCCCTAAATGCACTAGACCATATGGTCGGGACATAACAACTATGTTTGTTGGTATGTATGCGCATAGAGCCAGTCATAAGATGATTGTAATGGCATACTTTGAAAATGATTTGAATAATAATAAAGGCAATTTTCATCTATATGTTTTAACTATTTTTGAGAAAATAGTTTAACATGTTAGATGTCTAGAGAGTGACAATACTCAATGAGGTATGTCTTTAAGTACATGACTTGAACAATGAGATCATACATATGTTAAGATTATGTACATTCTCACTATCATCCCTTGTCAGTTGTTATTGTAGAAATAACCATAGACATCAATAAAAAAAACTAGAGTGTGTGTTGGTTGATGACAAAATCTCATCAGTCATGATATATGATATGAAACCAAGCACATAGATTCATGTTAGAGAATAATGTATCAGACAAACCCACCATAAGAGTGATGCATGGAAACCACACTCGGTTAATCAGGATCATCTCTTATTATATTGGTGGTGACTGTGGATCTTAGACCTAAAATCACTGCACTCATCACATGTCATTGGGTACACTTTGATATCATCAAATGCAGTCCTAAAATATGGGTTTATATAAAGGTAATGATTGGGTGACTTTGACACATGGGGTTTTGACTGTGAGTGATAGATATGTAATTTGTCCCTCCTAAGGGAATACAATATCCTGGCCACTTGATAAGCGAGACTGAGAAATTCATGGTCGTTCACATGTGAGTCAATATATGATATTGAGCTTACAAATATCTCAGATAGTTTTCTCTAGTTCAAGGAACATGAATTAAATGTACATAGAGGATGACAAGTACATGCCTTGAGTTTGAATTCGGATATATGTGACAAAGGGACTATACATTCATTATAACACCAATAACATATTGTAGGTTGAAAGTTGTTCTCCAACTTTCCTTTTCACTTGGGTAGAACTGATGTGCGAGTAGGTACCACTCTTTGCTTATGAATCCATAAGTAAGTTATGGACATTCACTACCAACGTGAAATGGAACCTATAGGGTCACACACATAGGATTAACCTAGAAAAGGATCTTATCCAAGTTTTTTTATTGATTATGAAAGGGTTTAGGTACTCAATTAAACATTCAATCAATAGACTTGACTCAGAATCATCTAGTTCAAGTGTTGAACCAACGGATTAGAGTGTTAGAGTGATTGAAAATTGAATTGACCAAGTTCTACACAACCTAAACCACCAACCGACAGGTTCACTGGGTTAACTGATCAACTCATGGTTAGTGAGACAACCGGTTCACTCTGGTGAATCGATCGGTTTATCTGGACCAACTGAGCAAGTGTTGGGTTTCCCTATTCGTGAAAGAAGTTTCCCATTTTACAAGTCCAATTTGATTGGGACAAAAGAATTAATCTTCAGATTAATTTGAAATAAAATAGGAAAGTCAATTGTAGGAAAGTTTGGGAAGTGAAATGATTGGTTCACTGGGTGAACTGATCGGCTCACCTGGCCATTCGACCGACTCAATTATGAACCGACTGATTCACCTATTGCAGTGCAAAAAGTTCATGGAGAATCCAGACCCTTGTACTCCTGCACAAACTGGGACCCCTGACCCTATCCTCTACTATAAATAGAGGGTTACAGGGGGCTTCTTATAACACAACTCAGAACATCAATTGCTCTGCAAAAATGTTGTCCTCTCTGGTTTTGGTAACTAAGAAAGCTCGAGCAATTTCCACCTGAATAGGGAGGAGTCATAGTGAGGGAAAGACAACTACATAACAAATGGTTGTGGAAGAGTGTGTCGGTGACTAGTACGTTGAAAAAAGGGGTCAACTCCTTCTAGTCTATTCAAATGGAATGACTAGAGTTCCCAGTGGTCTGTGTGGACTATATATAGAGGTGGGAGGTTTCTGCCACTCCGGAAGATGACATTCCACCACAGTCTGGGTCAAGACCAGAAGCTGTAGAGACATCGTCGAAGACTAGGTGGTTGAAGGCCACACTAGTTGTGAGGTATTTTTGCTGAGCAAGCCTCAAGACCATGTATATCTCATTAAAACATCCTTCCTATTTCATATTTGTTGATGCAATCTGCTGGTTGAGAGTTTGTGGTTAGATAAATTTTTGTTTTTACTGCCTGTTCTGTCCCACAAAACTAAACACTGGTATCAGAGCCAAGTCAACATACTATATTTTAGGATTAATCGAAATGATCACATTTTGGTTTCTCTCCATTTATTTATTGCATGCGATGTGAATACTTAACAGGCTAATGTGCATATCCAATTAAATACCACAATCCCTATACACATATAGGATATGGCATATATATGCAATCGATAAGCGTAACCCTAAAATGGTTTTGATGGTGGATGTGTAGCATAGTTATGGCCTATAAACCCCTATGTGTGCATGGTTGGTTGTGGTTGTTTGCATCTCAGTCTGCGTATCAAGTCCTATCTTCTATTCCAAATGTAACTCGAGATAACTCAAGATTCTCTTCTGAGTCTGTGTGGTTATGTCAAAGAATGGTGGGCACCCAGATGTAAAGGTGAAGGATTGAGATGATCAGTTGACTGTATAAGAAAATAAGTTGGTAGACTAACAAGGAGCCTGACGACCTGGAAAATTGACCATCTAGAGGAGCCAGATGATCAGTTAGTGACAATCAATTGACCGACCAGGAGGTGAGCCGACCGATCATAGGATGAGCCGATCAAACCAGAATGGCCCAAGCACAGATCTTCATCAACAATAGGTTGTTTCATGTGATAGACCTAGATGACCATAATTCCTAGTAACTCAAGGAATTACAATAGTATTTCCATAATCATCACTTTATTGCTTCACATTTTTTCTTGTGGGATATAGCATGTATATGATACATACTATATATGTGGTGATTGTATATCTATATGTATATAAATATCAAAAACCTAAAATATAAATATTAAGTTTAAGATGTCATCCAAAAGAAACACACATGAAAAGCTTGATTGACTAAGTGTGGGCACACCTTTGTATGGTGCACTGTCTATCTCGTGGAAGTGTGATAGTGGGTACGTGGGTCTGCCATCGCAGGGTGCATGCTCATTGTGTTGGCTTTTGGGAATAGACTTAACAAGGTGACCTTAATAGGATTAAGCACCTTGAGGTATGAAGTTGTTCATGACAAAGAGTTGTGCATAGAATCTATTAAGAGTTGCATTTGATGCAATTGGAAAAAGTTGCCTACCTGAAAGAATCTCATTGTAGGTGATAGCCCTCGCTGGTCCATAACTTAGAGGAAGCCAAGATCCTTCCCCCTAGATGGTTGTACACTGCAATCTTCCGAATTGATACATGAGCGTTATCAATTTGATCAAGATAGTGGGAGTGATAATTAATTAAAGACCTAATTAAAATTGTCAAAATTTTCAAATCAAATCAAATAGATTTTGAAAAATGTAATTTTCCTTGTAGAATCATGAGTTTCAAATCGACTTTGCGATCGGTCTTGAAGAAGGACAAACTTACCATGACAAATTCCCACGACTGGTTTTGGACTTTGAGAAGGGTTCTCAATGAGGATCATAAGATCCATGTCCTTGAAAAACTAGTTCTATAATTACCTACTTTTGATGCGCCTAGAGTCAAGGTGGATGCTTACTGGAAGCATTCGAATGATACTTTGGATGTAAAGTACCTTATGCTAAGCTTCATGGACTATGAGTTGCATGCACAATGTGAAGATATTAGTGCTCTTAAGATGGTAACACATCTTAAAGAAACACTTGGAATCACAAAGCAAGAAAGGAATGATATTCTGAAGGTGCTACTTGAGTCAAAGTTGACAGAGGGAACCTTAGTAGAAGAACATGTGCTCAATATGATTGGATACGTGTATCATCTTAAAGAACTAGGAATTACCTTGAGCTAAGAGTTGGCCATGAATATGATTCTGAGGGCAATGCTAGAATCATATAACCGCTTCATTGCATGTCATCATGTGAATAAAGTGGCTAAAGACATGATGTGGTTTTTGAATGCACTAACAAATTCGCTCGGAGCTGAAATCCCCGAGCTTTTACCAAAACCAAGTGCAACAATACCACCCGCAAGCGGACGGGTCTTATCGCAATATAGTTGAGGGTCGAACCCAAGGGACAACGTTTTTAAGAATCCTTGTCAATTAGATCTAGCTCAAGTAAAACTAATATTTAAAACAATAGATTGATTTGGGTTGTTTAAACTAATTACAAGAATGTAAAATCTGAATTAAAAGATAGGTTTGGATCAAAGATATGGAATTGCTGGGATGGTATCGGGTTTGACCCCCGCTACACACACAAACATACTCCTTTGCAAACAATACAGGCAAGAAATAACACTTCACGTAGAGCTGCTGCAGAATCCCCCATACGAGCGTCGGGTTCGTGTAAGCATCACCATAGGCATCAGATGTCTCGTCACCATCTGGATCACATGTCTTACGGCTCTGAAGATACAACATCCAACTAAGGCTGCGAACCCCCCATATGGGAGTTAGGCGCACAGAAGCATCACCGAAGGCTAGATGGCTCGTCCCCTCACGGATCATACACTTACGACCTCAAGGAATCCCATCGGAAGTTCTCGTCAAGGAGTCAACCGCGTCAATCGATAAGCACATAAGTGATTATAGTACGAGTAAACATCGACGATTAACAAGAAGATACAACATCCAACTAAGGCTGTGAACCCCCCATACGGGCGTTAGGCGCACAGAAGCGTCACTGAAGGCTAGATGGCTCGTCCCCTCACGGATCATACACTTACGACCTCAAGAAATCCCATTGGAAGTTCTCGTCAAGGAGTCTAACTTGCCAAACGACATTCATACCCATGTATTGAAGTTCTCGCAACATAGGGAGCACAAAGATGAAAACAAGCACATAACCAACCTACGAGCTTAACGATAAACGACAAAATAAAGAGTTATATACATTGCCATGGAAAGCTTAACAAAAGAACATGGTTTTCATGGGCAGCGGGGCTAGTCCCCGCACCCCAGCAAAAGAGGACTACTCGCTCATGATGTGAGATACAGGAAGGATAGGAGAGAAAGAGAGATCCTCCATGAGCTCGGTGCAGAGGGTGGACGCAGCCCAGTGAAGAAGATGCGCTCCTTGCTCCGTCTTCTTTCTCTTCTTGGCCTCCCTGGATGCAACACCAGCAGTAGATGGAGTGGAACTTGATCGGGGTGGTGCTCTGGCAGCCTATCGGCGTCCGGATCCAATCCCTCCAAAAGGGGACCCTGGGGGTCTATTTATAGGTTCATATATGATCCCAAACGGTTTGGATAAGTTGCTGTAAATATCTTCTCCAAATGGTTTGGAGACCGTTTGGGCGCCACACGGTTTGGAGACCGTTTGGGCACCAAACGGTCTTGAGACCGTTTGGGCACCAAACGGTTTGGAGACCGTTTGGGCACCAAACGGTTTTCTTCGATCGGTCCTGACCTTGGCGTGGGCGTGCTGCTTTAGTTCTTCAATCGATCCTTACACTTGCGTCGAACGGTCTTTGGACCGCACGGGACCAAACGGTCTTGAGACCGCATTGGACCAAACGGTCTTGAGACCGCATGGGACCAAACGGTCTTGAGACCGCATGGGACCAAACGGTCTTGGGACCGCATGGGACCAAACGGTCTTGGGACCGCATGGGACCAAACGGTCTTGGGACCGCATGGCACCAAACGGTCTTGAGACCGCATGGCTTTCTTTGGCAATCGGTTTCGTCATTTGTTCTTCGTGTATTCCGCCAAACGGTCTTGGGACCGCGTGGACCCAAACGGTCTTGAGACCGCAAGGATCCAAACAGTCTTGAGACCGTATGCATGGAGTTGCTTGATTTTCCTGCATTAAATGAAAGATATTGAGTTAAAACCTTGATTATTGAATCAACTAAGTAGTTTTGTGCATTATGATTCATATTAGGGTGAAAAGATGTGGAATAGAGATGAAATTGTTCCAAAAAGGCAATTGAATTTCATGATTTAGTATGCACTCATCAAAAAACCCCGAACTTAAATCGTTGCTCGTCCTCGAGTAACATAAAGTTTGAAACTGTTGCCTAATGAAATACTTTCGATCCGTGTGATTTCTTCATCTTCACATCACAAATGTTTTCTTTCTACTCAGTATGAATGAGTACCTTAACTTCCTGGGACCACTAAACATATCTTTCCATAGCTTTGTTCCTGAGTTCGTTCCCCAACAATGCTTCCTCCCCACTTTTTTCCAACATCAAGCATGTCGAAGAGTTTTATAGGAGTTCAGAGATACCCGCAGAATCAACAAGTATGCATCCGATCTGACAGTGGTGTAGTTCAGGATGGTGGGGAATGTATTGTGCCCTTAGGTAGAAAAAGGAGTGAAAGGTGGTATGGAAAGAAGAAGTAAATCTCTCCTCTATTCGACTCGAGATTTTTATTGGTTTTGCAATTTCATTTATTGCATATTTTTTGTGCAAATCTCTCATCTATTTGACTCGAGATTGCATTTCTTTTTGCGTGCACTTTGGCATCTTTTGTTTGCAAATCTCTCCTCTATTCGACTCGAGATTGCATTTTTGGTCGTACGCCCCTATTCATTGCGAGGGGTATGGAAGAAGCGGATAAGGGGAAGTGGTGTGCCACCCCGAACTTAGGGTTTGGCACATAATTGGCTTTTTGTTGCTTTTGATGGATGGAGGGGTACGAAGATGATAGAAGAAGTGTAGAAGGGAGTTCAGGTCAGAATGCAACTTGATTTACAATTCGAGTCCGGGTTGATCTCTTTGTCATACTCTTCTCAAATAATGACTTGATGCGGATCCAGTGGGGATTCTGAGCCATTATTCCACTAGTCAGTTAGGAAGCGCGACGTGTTTGATCCCTATCAGTTTGGTAGATACTTATCATTTTGTAAAAAGTATTATGATGTTAGGAATCATAAACTTCACAGGATGATTTTAGGCAAAAGGCAAGTTTCAAAAATTAGTCATGTTGAGGATTCACTTCGAATAAGGAGGATAGCAAGATTGTTAGTTACATTTTTATGATAAAGACAACTTATATGGAAAGAGGGTGCATATGGAAATGAAGTACGTACCACCCACCCTCCACCCCGAATTTAGAGATTTGCTCGTCCTCGAGCAAACCCTAAATCCAAGATGGAGGGGAAAGGTAACACCAGGCATAACTGCCAAGAATGATTTCGTTCTGATCAGCGCCAATCCGATCTCGTGTTCTGAAAGAAAACCATCTCATAAGGCAAATTTTATTTAAGGAAAATTTAACTATAAGGTAAAAACAAAATTTGGAAAGGAAAAGTAAAACAGATTTATTGATCGGGTTGCCTCCCGAAAAGTGCCTTTGTTTTATGTCGATGGCTCGACAGAGTCCTTCAGCCTCATGTTGGGTCTTTTGGATCGGTGAGTTCAAGCACTGATTTGGTTCCCATGTCTATTGTGGCGAAGTATTTTTTCAGGCGGAGCCCATTGGTTATGAATTCTCCTGACTCTTCACTCCATAAAGAGAAGGTACCATGAGGAGAGATGTTTTTGATGATGTATGGTCCAGACCAGCGTGAGCGGAGTTTCCCTGGGAATATCCTTAATCTTGAGTTGAAAACCAGTACCCGGTCTCCCACTTGTATGTCCTTTCTTTTCAGGTGTCCATCGTGCCAGAGTTTTGTACGTTCTTTATAGATTCGTGCATTCTCATAAGCTGTCATTCTGAGTTCATCCAACTCATTGAGTTGCAGAATCCTGGCTTTCCCTGCTTCTTTCATATCGAAGTTCAATTTTTCAATTTCCCACCATGCCTTATGTTCTAGTTTGACTGGCAGGTGGCAATCTTTTCCATATATCAATCTAAAAGGTGTAGTACCGAGCGGAGTTTTATAAGTGGTCCGATAGGCCCATAAGGCGTCGTTGATTTTTGTCGACCAGTCTTTTCGATTACGTCCAACGGTTTTCTCTAGGATAGCTTTTAGTTGTCGGTTAGAGACCTCTACCTATCCACTAGTTTGTGGATGGTAAGGTGAAGCTACCTTGTGCGAGACACCATATTTTCTCAGTAAAGCTTCAAAGCTTCTTTCAATGAAGTGGGAGTCGCTGTCAGATATCACGGTTCGCGGTACTCCAAATCGTGGGAAGATGACATCTTTGAATAATTTGATGACGGGTTTTGAATCACTAGTGACGGTTGGTATAGCTTCAACCCATTTGGAGACACAATATACCGCCACTAGGATGTATGAGAATCCATTAGATGATGGGAATGGACCCATATAGTCCACCCCCCAAACGTCGAATATTTCAATTTCTTGCCATATATTCAACGACATTTCATCTCTCTTAGTTATATTGCCAGATCTTTGACATTTGTCACAGGATAGGACAAAGTCGTAAGAATCTTTGGATTAGGTCGGCCAGAAGAAACCACATTGTAAAACTTTTAAGGCTGTCTTCTTTGAGCTCATGTGCCCGCCTACAGGTCCTGCATGGAATTGTTCCAAAATAGATTGGGCTTCTTCTTCGGCGATGCAGCGTCTGTACAAACCATCGGCGCAAAGTTTAAAAACATATGGTTCATCCCAATAGTAATGCTTCACATCATGCATAAACTTCTTCAGAGTGTTCCCGGTGTATTTGGGATGGATGACTCCAGCAGCTAGGTAGTTTAAGAAGTCGGAATACCATGGTACAACTTCCGAGACCCTCATAAGCTGATCATCCGGTAGGGAATCATTTATCGGAATTCCTTCAGCCTCCAGAGTGTGGATGCGACTGAGGTGATCTGCAACAACATTCTCCGTCCCTTTTTTATCTCTTATCTCTAGGTCAAAATCTTGTAGAAGGAGTATCCATCTGATCAGCCTTGGCTTAGCATCCTTCTTTGCCATAAGGTAACAGATAGCATCATGGTCTGTGTAAACGATGACCTTCAAACCGATAAGGTAGGATCTGAATTTATCGAAGGCATAGATAACTGCCAAAAGTTCCTTCTCAGTAGTAGCATAATTCCTTTGAGCTTCGTCGAGGGTTTTCGATGCATAATAGATCACATAATGTTTCCTCTCTATGTATTGCCCTAAAACCGCACCCACCGCGAAATCACTGGCATCACACATGATTTCAAAGGGGTGGTTCCAATCTGGATCTTTAATGATGGGGGTAGTTGTAAGGGCTTTCTTCAGTGTATCAAAACTCTTGACGCATTCTTCATTGAAATTGAAATCAACATCTTTTAAAAGTAGGTTGGTCATTGGCTTTGTTATCTTGGAAAAATCACGTATAAACCTTCTATAGAATCCAGCGTGGACAAGGAAAGCACGAACTTCTTTTACATTTGTGGGAATAGCCAATTTGGATATGACTTCTATTTTGGCTTTATCAACTTCAATTCCTCTGTTGCTAACCCTATGACCTAGGACAATGCCTTCCTTTACCATAAAGTGGCATTTCTCCCAATTTAGCACCATCTATGCTTCTTCACAATGTTTGAGAACCATGGAGAGATGCTTAAGACAGGAATCAAAGGAGTCTCCATATACAGAAAAATCATCCATGAAGACCTCCATAACAGTTTCAATAAGCCCCGCAAAAATAGCAGCCATGCAACGTTGAAAAGTTGCGGGGGCATTATACAGACCAAATGACATCCTTTTAAAAGCATATGTCCCGAAGGGATAGGTGAAAGTCATTTTTTCTTGATCATCTGGATGTATGGGAATCTGATAGAATCCAGAGTTACCATCCAGCCAATCTTTCTAAAAATTGATCGAGGAAGGGCATAGGAAAATGATCCTTTCGAGTGGCCTTATTTAATTTTCTATAATCAATACACATCCGCCACCCAGTGACTGTTTGAGTGGGGATGAGCTCATTGTTTTCGTTTCTCATAACAATTGTCCCTCCTTTCTTTGGCACCACATGAACTGGGCTCACCCATGGTGAGTTCAATATCGGGTATATTATTCCGGCTGTGAGAAGTTTGATGATCTCGCAACGGACCACTTCCTTCATATTTGGGTTTAACTTTTGTTGATGCTCGATGGTTGGCTTATGATCTTCCATCATGGGGATCTTGTGCATGCACAAGGCTTGACTGACCCTTGTGAGATCGCTCATCTTATAGCCTATGGCTTTCTTTCTTTCCCTTAATTCCTCTAGAAGTTTCTCTTCTTGTTCAGTTGTTAAATCAGAGTTTATGATTACTGGACAAGCTTTGAGATCATCTAAAAACATGTACTTCAGTCCTTCAGGTAGGGGCTTCATTTCAGGAGGTTCTGGTTTTTCACTTATTTCTTCTGTAGTTCCGGTAGTCTATAATTCTTTGTAAGTGGCTTCACCATATTATTTAGCAGAGTTGGGGGATTCGATGCAATCCTTAACTTGTTGGTCAATAGGTTCGTCATTAAATAGGTCAGATAGAGCAATTTCCAAAGGATCGCATGACTCATGGTATTCTTGAGTCAATTGTGACATTTGTTCAACACAATCAATCAGATAGACTTCCTCCTGTATACTTGGTCTTCTCATACTTTCGAAAACCTTGAACTCCAGAGTCTCTTTGCCTAACCTGAGAAGTAAGGTACCTGCTTCCACATCAATAAGGGATCTAGCAGTGGCGAGGAACAGACGTCCGAAGATAAGAGGATATCTGGTGTCTTCTTTTATATCCATAATGACGAAATCACATGGAACATAAGCGTCTTTGCCCACCTTGACCGGGATATCTTCGAGGATTCCTATCGGTCTCTTGATAGAATTATCTGCAAGTTGAATAGTCATAGCAGTTGGAAGTAGTTCTGCAAACCCTAATCTCTTGCACAGACTGAATGGCATAATAGAAATACTAGCCCCAAGATCTGCCAGTCCTTTCTTGCATGATGAGTCACCAATGTGACATGAGATTCTAAAGGATCCTGGGTCTTTCTGTTTCTTTGGCATTTTGCTCAGTATAATATCTGATGTGGTCGTAGCCAGTTTTACGGTTTCATATTCTTCAGTTATATACTTCTTGGTGAGAAGTGACTTTAGATACTTAGTCCAGGCTGATATCTCATTAAGAGCATCTAAGAATGGTATATCAACATGGAGTTTCTTCATAGCCTCCTTAAATTTGATGAATCTAGTATCAAGCTTGGTTTGCCTCAAACGGGATGGGAAAGGAACACGAGGCTTATATACAGGAATATCCGGCTCTGGTGTCTCAGCTACTTCATTAGCAATCTTTTCAGAACTTCCCTTATCAGTCTCGTTTTCCTTTGGTTGTGATTCTTGTGTGGTCAAGTTTTGGAATGTCACAGGTTCACTCTTGTCAGGGATAGCCAAAATCATCTTTGTTGGGGGATCTGAATAATCTCTCCCTGATCTAGTGGTGACAACCTTCAACTGCTCGGGATGTTTCGGATTATTCTCAGGTTGACCGAAAAAGACTCCATCCGGTGGCTTTATGCTAGCAACAAGTTGAGCAAGTTGAGTTTCAATAGCTTTCTGTTGGGCTTGTTGATTGGCTATCATCGTTTGTTGCATTTGCAACAACTTTTCAATGGTTGATAGCTTATCATCAGAAGGGATGGGTCCTCTTTGACCTTGCTGTTGGTTTAGGTTTTGATACTGAGAGTTGTTCTGATAATTATTGTAATTCCTGTTCTGAAAGTTTCCTTTGAAGTTTCCTTGATTCCCAAAGTTCTGTTGTTGGTTAAACTGGTACCCAGATGGGCCCCTCGGTTGATTGTTCGGACCAAATTGATGTGAGTTCATAGCTCCTGAAGGGTTTCCGTATTGGAAGCATGGGTGATTCCTATTTTGATTTGGATTGTAATAGTTCCGCCCAGGGATGGTGTTAATAGCATTAAGATTTTCCATCTGGCAATTATCTCCTTGTCCACATGCATTACTTAGAACAATATCATAGAGAACATTGCATGACAATGTGGAATGATCAGTGCCTTTGCATGCTTCACAAAACAAAGGAGTGGACTTGACTTGTTCTGGTTGCCTAGTAGGAGAATGTCCTCTTCCAATCGCAGCAAGGGATGATTCTATGTGTTCTTGCTTTGCAACTAAGACCTTCAAAGTTTCAGCTATAGATTTGTATTCTGGGATAGCTTCAGCCATGGATACCTTTAAGACTCCTTTACCAACAGATCTTCCCCGATTGGCTTGATTTTCTGCTCCCAGGGTGACGACTCTCCATGCCCTGTCGTAACTTTGACGCATGAAGTTCCCTTTAGACGAGGAATTAAGCATCATCTTTACGTCATCCTCCACACCCCTGTAGAAGATCTCTATCAGTTGGTTCTTAGGAATTCCTTGGTGTGGGCATTTGCATAGGAGCTCCTTGTACCTATCCCAATCTTCGACAAGGGTTTCTCCAGGGACTTGAGTGAAATTTGTGATTCGTCCCCTGATTTCATATGTAAGGGATGGGGGGTAGAACTTTTCTAGAAAAGCGTGTTGGAGCTGCTCCCAGGTGGTGATAGGTACTTCACTCTGCAGTGAATTGTACCAACCGATGGCCCTATCGGCAAGAGAGTACTTGAAAAGACGGAGTCGAATGGCATCATCAGAGACTCCATTTTGCTTCGTCATAGCACAAAGGTCGATGAATCTGGGAAGATGGCCTTGGCTGTCTTCAGCTTGTTTGCCGTAGAAGGGGTTGTTTTGAAGCAAAGTTATCCAATGTGCTCTAATATCAAAGTTGGCAGCTTCGATGGGAGGAGACTGCACCGGATGATAGACATTTGCAGCCTTTAGGATAGAGAACTCTCTAAGATCTTTCTGAAGTTCCGCTTCTTGCGCTGCTGCCTGTGCTGCTAAAATCTCCTGTTGAACCACAGTTCTAGCTTCTTGCATGAGCCTCTCTCTCTGCGCATTGATGGCTTGAGCCACTCTTCGGGCTACTTCTTCTTCTTGCGCTATCCTTGCCTGATTTTCCCTGATCTGACGATGAAAGGTTCTATCTATTTCAAGATCGAAGCTCGCTGTGAGTCTGGGACTGTCTGATCGGTGCATGCACTAAGCGTTGGAGAGCACCTGAAAATTAGGAGGATTTGAAAATGAGATCCACAAAGTAGAATAAAGATCAAGTAGATAAGCGATAGTTTCAAAAAGAAAAACAAAATCCTAGATTAGTCTTAAAAGAACTAGATTTGACTGAGTGATTCCGTTGTCCCCGGCAACGACGCCAGAATTTGATGTGGTTTTTGAATGCACTAACAAATTCACTCGGAGATGAAATCCCCGAGCTTTTACCAAAACCAAGTGCAACAATACCACCTGCAAGCGGACGGGTCTTATCGCAGTATAGTTGAGGGTCGAACCCAAGGGACAATATTTTTAAGAATCCTTGTCAATTAGATCTAACTCATGTAAAACTAATATTTAAAACAATAGATTGATTTGGGTTGTTTAAACTAATTGCAGGAATGTAAAAGTTGAATTAAAAGATAGGTTTGGATCAAAGATATGGAATCGCTGGGATGGTACCAGGTTTGACCACCGCTACACACACAAACATACTCCTTTGCAAATAATCCAGGCAAGAAATAACACTTCAAGTAGAGCTGCTACAGAACCCCCCATACGGGCGTCAGGTTCGCGTAAGCATCACCATAGGCATCAGATGCCTCGTCACCATCCAGATCACATGTCTTACGGCTCTGAAGATATAACATCCAACTAAGGCTGCGAACCCCCCATATGGACGTTAGGTGCACAGAAGCGTCACTGAAGGCTAGATGGCTCATCCCCTCACGGATCATACACTTACGACCTAAAGGAATCCCATTGTAAGTTCTAGTCAAGGAGTCAACTGCGTCAATCGATAAGCATGTAAGTGATTATAGTACGAGTAAACATCGACGATTAACAAGAAGATACAACATCCAACTAAGGTTGTGAACCCCCCATACGGGCGTTAGGCGCACAGAAGCATCACCGAAGGCTAGATGGCTCATCCCCTCACGGATCATACACTTACGACCTCAAGGAATCCCATCGTAAGTTCTCTCCAAGGAGTCTAACTTTCCAAATGATGTTCATACCCATGCATTGAAGTTCTCGCAACATAGGGAGCACAAAGATGAAAACAAGCACATAACCAACCTACGAGCTTAACGATAAACGACAAAATGAAGAGTTATATACATTGCCATGGAAAGCTTAACAAAAGAACATGGTTTGCATGGGCAGCAGGGCTAGTCCCCGCACCCCAGCGAAATAGTACTACTCGCTCATGATGCGAGATATAGGAAGGATAGGAGAGAAAGAGAGTTCCGCCATGAGCTCGGTGCAGAGGGTGGACGCAGCCCGGTGAAGAAGATGCGCTCCTTGCTCTGTCTTCTTTCTCTTCTTGGCCTCCCTGGATGCAACACCAGCAGTAGATGGAGTGGAACTTGATCGGGGTGGTGCTCTGGCAGTCTATCCGTGTCCGGATCCGATCCCTCCAAAAGGGGACCCTGGGGGTCTATTTATAGGTTCAGATCTGATCCCAAACGGTTTGGATAAGTTGATGGAAATATCTTCTCCAAACGGTTCGGAGACCGTTTGGGCGCCAAACGGTCTTGAGACCGTTTGGGCACCAAATGGTTTGGAGACCGTTTAGGCACCAAACGGTTTGCTTCGATCAGTCCTGGCCTTGGCGTGGGAGTGCGGCTTTAGTACTTCAATCGATCCTTGCGCTTGCGTCGAACGGTCTTGGGACCAAACGGTCTTGGGACCGCATGGGACCAAATGGTCTTGAGACCGCATTGGGACCAAACGGTCTTGAGACCGCATGGGACCAAACGGTCTTGGGACTGCATGGGACCAAACGGTCTTGAGACCGCATGGATTTCTTTGGCAATCGGTTTCATCATTTGTTCTTCGTGTATTCCGCCAAACGGTCTTGGGACCGCGTGAACCCAAACGGTCTTGAGACCGCAAGGATCCAAACGGTCTTGAGACTGTATGCATGGAGTTGCTTGATTTTCCTGCATTAAATGAAAGATATTGAGTTAAAACCTTGATTATTGAATCAAATAAGTAGTTTTGTGCATTATGATTCGTATTAGGGTGAAAAGATGTGGAATAGAGATGAAATTGTTCCAAAAAGGCAATTGAATTTCATGATGAGTATGCACTCATCAAGACATGTCAGACTTACTTGCCATAATGATAGATGTAGAGGCAAGCATGAAGAAGGAAAAATATGTGATGGTGATCAATGAGATTGTGTCCAAGGATGAAAGAAAAGCCTTGAAATGTTCATAGGCCAAGCACAAGTTTAGATCTTCAACACTCAAGATAAGGAGAAAGAAAAGTACAAAAGGAGCCAGTCCTTTGTAGTTGAAGGGATTCAGGAAGATGAAGATGGGGATAATGATGTCCACTTTAGGTATATATGTTATTGAGACAAATCTATCTACTTCTTCATCATGGGTATTAGATACCATATGTGGATCTCACATATGTTCAAATATGCAGGATCTGAAAAGAAGTAGGCCTTAATGAAAGGCTAGGTTGAACTACGAGTCGCTAATGGAGCAAGAGTTGCTACCACACCAGTTGGAACCTATAGTTTATCTCTGCCTACGAGGCTTGTAATAGAGTTATTGAACTTCTATTTTGTACCCACCATAAATAGAAACATCATTTTTATATCTTGTATGGACAATGATGGCTATGAATTTCATATTAAGAATGGAAGATGCTCCATTTCAAAAGATGAAATCTTTTATGGCTATGATCTGATGTCTTATGGTCTTTATTTGTTGGATATAAAGATGGATGTATATAATGTAAATACTAAAAGACTAAAACTCAACAACTCAAATCAAACACATCTTTGACATTGTCGTCTAGGGCACATAAATGAGAATCACATATCTAGACTCCATAAAGATGGTTATCTGGACTCTTTTGATTTTGAATCATTAGAGACATGTGAATCTTGTTTATTGGGCAAGATGACCAAGGCTCCCTTTTTTGGAAAAGGAGTAAGAGCGACTGATCTATTAGGACTCATACATACTGACGTATGTGGCCCTTTTAGAACAAATGCCGGAGGAGGGTATCAATACTTCGTTACCTTTACTAATGACTTCAGTAGGTATGGCTATGTTTACTTGATGAAACATAAGTCAAAAACTCTTGAAAGGTTAAAGGATTTCATGAATGAAGTATGAAACCAACTTGGCAAAAGTATTAAGGCACTTCGATCTGATCAAGGTGGAGAATACTTACGCCAAGACTTTGAGGACCTTCTAAGAGTCTGTGTTATTGTATCACAATGGACTCCACCTGGAACACTACAACATAATGGTGTATCAGAAAGAAGGAATCACACATTACTAGATATGGTGCGATCAATGATGAGTTTAACTGATCTTCTTGATCAATTTTGGGGTTATGCTCTTGAAACCACCGCATATACACTTAACCACATACCATCTAAATCGGTTCAAAAGACACCATATGGGATATGGCACAGGAAGTGTCCCGATGTGTCTTTTATGAGGATTTGAGGATGCAAAGCTTATGTCAATAAAATGTTTCCTAAAAATCTTAGACCCAAATCAGACAAGTGTTACCTTGTTGGATATCCCAAGGAAACTAGGGGATATTACTTTTTTACTCCATCTAACAACAAAGTGATTGTTGCTAGAACTGGTGTATTCCTAGGAAAGGAATTTATTTCCAAATGAATCAGTGGGAGGAATATAGAGCTCGAATAAGTTCGAGGACATCAAGAAAACATTGAACCAATAGATGAACTAGAGGAAAATAGAGATTCACAAGTGGTTGTGGAATCTCAATATCCTCAAGTAACACAGGGACCTCATAGATATAGTAGGAAATGCCTTGAGCCTAAAAGATTTGGATATCTTATGACTCAAGAAGGTGTTGAGTTGGTCATAGATGATTAGCCAACATCCTATCTGGAAGCTACCGAGGGACCAGATTTTGAGAAATGGATTGAGGCCATGAGATCTGAGATGGAATCCATGTATACCAACAAGGTATGGACCTTGGTGGATCCACCTAAAGGGGTAAAACCCTCAGGGTGCAAGTGGGTCTTCAAGAAGAAGACCGACATAGATGGCAATGTGAAAACTTATACAAGCATATTGGTTGTAAAGGGTTTTAGACAAGTTCAAAGTGTAGACTATGACAAAACCTTTTACCAGTTGCCATGATTAAGTCCATAAGGATCATGATGAATATGAGATTTGGTAGATGAATGTTAAAACCACATTATTTAATGGGAATCTTGTGGAGGATGTGTACATGATACATCCTGAAGGTTTTATAAATCCAAAGGATACAAATAAAGTTTGTAAGATACAAAGGTCTATCTATGGATTGAAGCAAGCATCTCAGATCTAGAATCTTCAATTTGATGAAGCAGTCAAAGAGTTTGTCTTTAGTCAAAATAAAGATGGACCTTGTGTATATAAGAAGGTTAGTGGGAGCATGACTACATTCCTCATTTTGTATGTAGATGAAATAATATTGATGGGGAATGAAATCCCTACTTTATAAAAGGTAAATGCATGGCTTAAAAATACATTCAACATGAAAGACTTGGGAGAAGCTTCCTATATCTTTGGAATCAAGATCTATAGAGATAGATCTAGAAGGCTTCTTAGACTAAGTCAAAGCACATACATTGACAAAGTGTTGAAGAGGTTCAACATGGAGAACTTAAAGAGAGGAAACATACCCATGGTACATGGAGTTCCCACATTTAGAGCTCAATGTCCCAAATCTTATAAAGAGAGGGAATGCATGAGTGGGATTCCATATGCATCAGCAATTGGATCCATATTATTGTGCACCCATCCTGATGTCTCGTATGCACCCAACATGATGAGCAGATACCAGTTAGATCCCAGAGATGCTCACTGGACAGCCATAAAGAACATCCTCAAGTACTTGAGAAGGACTAAGAATCAATTCCTTGTCTACGACGGTGAGGAAGATTTGGTGGTAAAGGGTTACACTAATGCAAGCTTCCAAACTGATAAAGACAATTATAGATCACAATCAGGGTTTGTGTTTTGCCTCAATAAAGGAGTTGTGAGATGGAAGAGTTCCAAGCAATAGACAATTGTGGATTCTACAATGGAGGTCGAGTATATTGTTGCATCTAATGTAGTGAAGGAGGTTGTGTGGATCAAGAAGTTCATCTCTGAACTTGGGGTGGTTCCTAGCATCTATGATGCGATTGAGCTTTATTGTGACAATAATGGAGCTATTGCTCAACATAAAGGACCAAGATCACATTAGCGGTTAAAGCACATACTGAGGCACTTCCATCTCGTACAAGAGATCATACAACGAGGAGATGTGAAGATTTATAGAGTACCAACTGAATACAATATTGTTGATCCCTTGACTAAGGCACTTTTACAGTAGAAGTACAATGGTCATGCTAGATCACAAGGATTGAGATTCATGGATGATTGGCTCTGAGTGTAAGTGGGAGTCTGTTGGTATGTATTCCCATAGATCTAGTCATATGATGATTATAATGGCATACTTTGTAAATGATCTGAATAATAATAAAGGCAATTCCCCTCTATATGTTGTAACAATTTTACAGATAATAATATAACATGTTAGATGTCTAGACAGTGACAATACTAAATGATGTACGTCTTCAAGTACGTGACTTGAACAATGAGATCATATGGATGTTAAGAGTATTTACATTCTCACTATTGTCCCTAGTCGGTTGTTATTGTGGAAATAACCATAGACATCAACAATGCAAAAGACTAGAGTGTGTGTTGGTTGATGACAAAATCTCATCAGTCATGATATATGATATCAAACCAAGCACATAGATACATGTTACAGAATAGTGTATCAGACAGACCCACCATAAGAGTGATGCATGAAAACCACACTTAGTTAGTCAGGATAATCTCTTATTGTATTGGTGGTGACTGTGGTTCTTAGACCTAAAATTACTGCACTCATCACATGTCATTGGGTACACTTTGACATCATCAAACACAGTCCTGAAATATGGGTTGTTATAAATGTAATGATTGGGTAACTTTGACACATGGGGTTTTGACTGTGAGTGATATATATGGAATTTATCCCTCCTAAGGGAGTATGATATCCTGGCCACTTGATAAGCGAGACTGAGAAATGCATGGCCATGCACATGTGAGTCAATATATAATATTGAGCTTACAAATATATCAGACAATCTGCTATAGTTCAAGGAACATGAATTGAGCGTAGGTAGAGGATGACAAGTCCATGCCTCAAGTTCAAATTCAGATGTCTGTGGACTATACATTCATTTCAATCACATATTGTAGGTTGAAAGTTGTTCTCTAATTTATCTTTTGCACTTGGGTAGCACTAATGTGAGACTAGGTACCACTCTTTGCTTGTAAAGTCATAAGTAAGTTATGGACATTCACTGCCAACTTGAAATGGAACCTATAAGGTCACACACATAGGATTGACCTGGAAGAGGAGTTCATCCAAGAATGTTGTTTAGATTGATTACTAAAGGGTTTAGGTACTAAATTAAACATTCAATCAATAGACTTGACTCAGAATCATCAATTTCAAGTGTTGAACCAACTGATTAGAGTGTCAGATTGATTGAGAACTGAATTGACCGAGTTCTGCACAACCTGGACCACCAACTGACCAGTTCATTGGGTGAACTGATCGACTCATGGTCAGTGAGACAATTGGTTCACTCTGGTGAACTAATCGTCTCATCTGGACCAACCAAGAAAGTGTTGGGTTTACAGGTTTGTGAGAAAAGTTTCCCATTTCACAAGTCCAATTCGATTGGGACATGAATTAATCTTCACATTAATTTGAAAAGAAATAGGAAAGTCAATTGTAGGCAAGTCTGGAAAGTGAAATGACTGATTCACTGGGTGAACCGATCAGCTCACCTGGTCAATCAACCGACTCAGTTATGAACCGACTGGTTTGCCTGCCATAGTGCAAATAGTTTGTGGAAAATTCGGACCCTTCTGCTCCCACACAGAATGGGAACCCTGACCCTGCCCTCTACTACAAATAGAGGGGTACATGGGGCTTATTAGAACACACAACTCAGAATATCAGTTGCTCTACAAATTTGTTGTCCTCTCTAGTTATGGTAACTAAGAGAGCCTAAGAAAGTGCCACCTGAATAGGGAGGAGTCACATCGAGGGAAAGACAATTATAGAACAAGAACTGGTGGTGGGAGAGTATGTCGATGACTAGTACACCGACAGAAGGGGACAACTCCTTCTAGTCTGATCAACTAGAATGACCAGAGTTCCCGATGGTTCGTGTGGACTATCTATAGAGGTGGGAGGTTTCTTCCGCTCAGGAGGATGATGTTCCACAACAGTTTGGGTCAAGACCAGGAGCTACACATACACTGTCGAAGACTAGGTGGTTGAAGGTTGCACTAGCTGTGAGGTATTATTGTTGAGCAAGCCTTAGGACTAGGTATATCTCATTAAACCATCCTTCCTATTTCATAGTTGTTGATGCGATCTTTTGGTTGAGGGTTTGTGGTTAGATAAAATTTTGTCTCCACTGCCTATTCTATCCCACAAAACCCAACAATGTTTACACGAGGCTCGTGGGTTAGGAGGTTAGCCACCTTCATGAGTTCATGTGGCCCAAGGAGTAAATGTGAGAGGAAATCCCTAGATGCATGAGGATGAGATCACTCTAAATTATCGACACCCTAGAGACTTGAGGAGATGACTAAGGCTAATAAGAAACAATATAAGAATTCAAGCAATAGTGGAATGACAAAAACCCTAGAGTGAGGAAGGGTCTTGACTATAAGAAATATAAGAATATTGTGAAATAAAAAACATATCTAGTGTAGAGTCATGTTGAGAGGGATTTAACCTAAATATGAAATTAAAATGGTAATGTGTGATGCACCGTCTCTACTCTTGGAATGAGATGAGCTTTATATTTGGACTATGGCCAAATGCTTATTTCATCCTATTATGAGTGTAAGAGATGAGACAAACACATGACATTTTTGAAATGGAAATGATAAGGAATAAACACTGAAGTTGAAAACTCTCTTAGGACACCAAGAATTTGAGGAATCATCATAACCTTAGGAGAGAAAAATTGAATGAATGGTTTGGAAACCTAGATGAGGAAGGTAATCACCAAATTAAAATTTCAAATGAGGATATAACCAATTTGAGTTTGAATCCTATAGGCTAAGATTGAATCAGGTGACCATAATAATGAATGCAAGATTTGAGGTACCGAATAAAGGTAAACCAAGCATGACTTGTTGATCGAGCTTGTAACAACCCAATTAGATAACCCAGAGTTAGATGCTTTGAAAAATTAGATAGAACAACCAGAGACACATATCATGATGGAAGTGGATGGTGGAATTTAAAATCACATTTGAGTTTTAGAGGATTCTCCCTCAAGGACTTAGAAGTTCATGGTGTACGATACACCCTGACACCACCAAGATGTTTAAATATTTACAATGATATTTTTGGTGGCCTGGAATGAGGAGAGTGTAAGGAGTGGGACCCGATAGTGGGCCCACTCAATAATATAAACATGAGCCATGAAATATTTAAGCAGTGGAAAACATAACTATTTACAAAATTACAAAATATTTCTATGTACATAACTTTCTCACCCTAAGGGTGGTAAATAAAATGAAAAGGTTACATCTATATACACCATTGTTCGGGAAATCGGTCTGCACGACCACATATACTCCTGCATATACCTATTCAGTCACCCTACTGCACCACATATTATTAATTGGTCCACTAAGCGGTCATGGGCCGCATATACTCACCATTTGGCTGATTAAGCGACCGATTAAACTCTGCTTTTTGAAAATCCCACAACTAATGTTCATGCATTTCGTACATACATGCATATATACATACATTTCATTATATATATAAATTTAGATATATAGTCATTGAATTATATGTATACATTTTAATACATATAAAAATTTTCCACACACATTTGTACATTTATTCGAATACTTTTTGATATATTAACATGTATAAATACATATACAATATACCTAAATTTACAATCACATATTTGTACATGTATATATATATTTTTATTTATTCACATTTATACACACTATACATATATTTTTACATTGATTTACCTACATTTTAGTATTTGTACATATATTACAAACACATTCTATATATAGACATATATACATATATAAGCATATCATACATCATACATGCATATTAATATATTTATAAGTAAATAGATGTACGTGCCTACTCTACATATTTTAATTTATGATCTTGCTATATTATTTTATATATAATTAGTTTATTGAAATAAAAAAAATCCAAAACCGCACATACTTCCATATATACTCCCGCATACCACATATACTCTATGCAATACCCTCTCCACCCATACACCGCATACCACTTTCCTGAACCATGATATACACATAAGACCATATGCAGAGGGTAACAAATCTATCTCAAGCTATCCTTAAGTTCACCAATGAGCTCATGATCAACCTGAGTGTTGGTCTTTAAAGCACCTACACCTGGGTGCAGGGAACACACAAAAAATAGAAAACAAAAGAGTATGCATCAGCAAAAGCTGAGAATGAACATTAGAAGATCAACTAGGGAATTAATTATTACAGTAGTAAAGTAATATGTTCCCATCGAAAAGGAGGTCATTAAATCTAGGTAAGTTTCAAGGAGAAGTAACAAGAGTAGGAATTTCCATAAGAATGAGGTAGTATAATTAAACAACTAAAATTGCAACTCTTACCATAAATAACCATCCAATCAATAGATATGTGGACGTTGATATATTTGACTAAAGTAACTATAGTAGGGCCATGAAACCACTGAGTCATTAACCTAAGTAAAATAATTGGAAGTAGTGCACCCTAGGCGGAAGTAGCATGCCTCTGTATGTATCAAGGTGGAAGTAGCACACCTCGGGCGGAAGTAGCGCACCCTAATGATTATGCATAAGTGTCTACAATAGTTAAACTAGTTGAATTATCGAACATGAATAAATAGAGTGGCAAGATACACTTTTTCAAATATATGTGGCATGATTTAAGCACAATAGCATGTGGGGTCATTGACCCAATTCAACATGATAGTAATTTCAGAAGAACAATAATAAGTCCAATTGTGAGTATATGATTTGTTTAACAAATGGAATAAGAGAAAGTATTTCAAAAGCTACCTCATTATGGGAAGATTTATTCATAAAATTCCCAGTTATAAATAGGGAGGATTATGTACCTGGTCTTCAATACTATCCTATCTCAAGGGGAAATCTGAATTGGTCCTCTTTGACCTAAAAGTGTTTATATACCCATTAGTGTACCATACTATTATTTGAAGTAAGAGGTTTCTTCAGAAGTATTTATTTTAGTGAATGTGTGTCCTTTTGGATCTTTGTGACATTTTTTAAAGTCATCTAAATAATCCTTACCATTATTTTTAGGGTTTCATTTTCCATTAGAGTATAATATAGTGAAGTAGAGCTACTACCATAATAAGTTAGTCAGAAATACATAATGCTATACAATAATGAACATATATAGATGATCAGAATCTAGGTTCCATGTCTAGTATAAACTACAGTTTTTTTTAGAGTAGGTTCATTAAAATTTTAAGTCATCGCTTCTCTTATTTATACACTATATATATGTGTGTGTGCAATATGCTAAGGTGTATGCCTATATAATCATAATTTAGGAAATTGACTTATAATTTGGATTATAGTCTCTCTTATACATAATAGGTTTGATTGAATTCACCCCACTATCCATTGCATAGGTATTAAGTATTATAGTCTCTCTTAATACAATATTGTCTTATACACTTCTATGTGACAATCTCTTATGTATATACTTTAGCACATATATGTTTATGGTTTCTCATTAGGATTCACTTAATGATACATAAAATATGGGGTATGATAGGTGAATCAACTAATCACATATATATTACATAGCTATGGTAGCACTCCTAGTATTATCATCTTAATTTAACATTAAATATCACACATTATTAATATATTATGTACGTCAAGTTTATAGGAAACCAGTAGGCTTTCCAACTTGTCTCATATAGTGTTGGAGCTTAATCTATTATAGGAGACGTCTTCTTTGAACTAAAAAACAATTGAACTTTACCCTAATACATATAATAATACTGATTCAATTAGTGAGATACGGTACAGTTCCTTATGTATACCATGTGATTAAGACATTTGGATTATGATTGTTGTTATTATCTACAGCGATAATTGTTATCTATATTAGCAACCTCAATTAACTTGCTAGGATCATGCTGAAAAATGAGGAGGATGCTTATCAACCCAAGGAAGTTTCTTATGGTGAATCAATCTATATGTCAAGTTCTATCTGATTCCAACTTCCAGAGTTTAGAGATTAGGGGAAACTGAGGCTCTCGTCAATGTGCTAGCCATGTTCTTGATGCACAAGTTTGCAGATATGGTTGTAGACAATGAGGGTAGCATCAACAATGTGTGGAGGCACCGTAGCTGATATCTAAGTTGTGTGGAAGGTGGAGGCATGGTCGAGAGTGGCTTGATGTGGCTGCATCGGTCAGTGAAGATGATTGGTTGTTGTCTCCTTCCATGGTGGCTACCAAGATGGCTAGGGGATCCAAAGCATGAAGATGAATATTCAAACAATTGGATTCAACATTGCATCGTGTTGGATACGAGATGAATAAGCATGGAGGTGGCACTGCCATTCTGGGCGCAGCGTAGAGGAAGGGTAAGAGGAGAGGGACGCCAGCCAGCGACAGACTTCTTGTTGCATCTTTATTGGGCACAGGGAGGGAAGTCCCAGTGGCTAGCGTTGTTTCAGATGCTCCTAATCAAGAGGGGCGACCATCATGATACTGCTTGTCAAAGCTCAATAATGTCTGACATTGCTGGGTGCCACCCAGGCAAGCATGGACCATGGAGTTTAAGGGGACGGTAGTGTGGGGGCAGCGGAAGATGTTTCACATGGTGGTGGAGAGGTTGCCTCATTGGCTACGACAACCCAGATGGAGGAAAATACATTGGATTGATGTCGATGGAGATTAGTATTGATAATGGTGAGGAAGTTTGGAAGCCACGCTGCTTGCGTTGATGAGGTTGCAGGTGGCATATGAATGTGTCGATTGTCTACACAGAAATGTTGTTGTTCCTTAGAACAGTCGCCGGCCAGTACAGGCGTTGGGAGCAGGTCTAAGAGGGTGTATCGGTGCTGATATGGATAAGGTTGGAGGTGGTCTACGATCTGGGAAAGCAAGAGGTAAGAAGGGGCGGTGTTGCCTGGCGACGACAGCTCTTGCTGGATAGTACTTGGTACTTCCGGTACAGGGTGATTATGTGGATGGCGGCTAGGGTTTTTAGGTGATTATGGAGGAAGGGGAAGGAGGAGAGGACAGTTACGGTTGTCGTTCAAGGGGGAAGATGTTGGTTACTAAAGAAGCATCAAAAGTTTCGGGAGGGGGAGAACACTGACATCGCGTAGGAGATGGAGCGGAGTAACGCACATAAGGCGTTAAACGAGGGGAGAAATGGGGGGTCGTTTCTTTGGCATTCCAGATGTTGGCGGACGCTGGGTCAGTGTGGAGCGTAACCAAGGAAGCGCAAGGTGCGGGACGTTACACCTAAATGGATTGGTTTTTATAAAGTTTTCAATGTGCTAATATATATTTTGAAATTGGTATAGTGCGAAAATTAATTGAGAGGGTAGTCAACATCCGATTGACCCAAAATTTGATGGGTATACTAATTAAAGTGTAAGGAACCCAATATTAACATTAATTTTACTTGTTAAAATATTTAATCATTCATTTGATCATTTTAAAGTTAAACACTCAATTAATGTATTTATTGCCTTTCTTAATCCATTCAATACATTATTTCACATTTGTATATCTCTCTTCACCAATTAAGCTTAGTATGACTCAAGAGTTCTGAACTAGGGTCACCTATAACAAAATGATAAATATGTACAATCAGTCCCCATTAATTAAGGTATCATCAATTTTTTATATTAAATATTATACTTTCTTGGTTCCAAATATTCTAATATAGGAAAAATGATTTAATACTCATATTACAAATGGTACACCTAAGAAAAGGGGAGACTGAGCTATATATCTAGACCGAGTATGATACAGAGAGACATAGAAACATATGTGGCCAGTTGTCTCACATGCCAAATGGTGAAGTTTGAAAACCAATGACCCGATGGGCTACTACAGCCAATTAAGATTCCTGAGAGGAAATGAGACCTAAACACTATGGGTTATAGTGGACCTCCTAACCAAGTCAACACACTTCCTATCCCTAAAGATCACTACCAAGGTGTCAGACCTAGCTGAACTATACGTTATAGAAATAGTTCGTCTACATGGTGTTTTGAGTTCAATTATTTTTGCTCGTAACCCTAAGTTCACTTCAAAGTCATGTGAGCAAGTGCATGAAGAACTCCATGTGAGGTTAAGATTCAACACAATTTACCACCCTTAGACTGATTGACAGTTAGAAAGAATGATCTAGACATTGGAAGACCTGTTGAGAGCGTGTATGCTCAATTGGGGTGGATCATGAGAGTAGTACTTGCCATTAGCTAAGTTTGCCTATGGTAATGGCTACCAAACCAGTATCAGGATGCCTCTATATGAAGCTCTTTATGAGAGGTCATTTCGGTTACTGGCTCACTGCTTCATTGGGATGATGTCGGTGAGAGGACTTTGTTGAGGTCATAAGAACTACAATTATATGCTGACAAGGTCACTATGATCAAGTAGCACCTGAAGAGAGCCCAAGATCAACAAAAGTTGTATGTTGATCAAAGCAGACAGATTTGCACTTCATTATAGATGACTATGTGTTTCTGAGAATCAAACCCCTCTGAGCTATAACTAAGGACAAAGGAAAATTGAGTCCCCAATATGTGGGTCCATTTGAGATTCTAGAATGGATTGGTGAAACCGCTTATCGTCTAGCCTTACCTTTGCAATATAGTAGAATGTATGATGTGTTCCATGTGTCCCATCTGAAGTGCTATGTGAAGGATCATAGCCAGGTGCTGAGAATTGGGACTATTGCTCTTCGAGGGAGGCTGACATACCCTGAGTCACCTATAAAGGTATTGGATACCAAGGTGAGAGAGCTCAGGAATAAAAGATAGAGATGGTAAAAGTTCTCTGGAAGCATCATGGAGAGGATGAAGCCACATGGGAGCTAAAGGGGGACATGGAAAAGTTCTATCATGATTTATTTATATGGTTAGTCAAATTTTGAGGACAAAATTCCTATAAGAGGGGAAGGATGCTTTAACTTGGTTTTTCACATGTAATTACATAATTGAAATACAATTATTTTAATAAAAAAGACATATTGGAAATATGTTATGCTTTGTTTTAAAAGTATGGATTTATTTTGCAAAATTTCCCTTTGATGTAAATTTTATGGTTCCTACCGATTGTTAATCCAATAATGAATATAGGGGAAAAGGAAGAGAAGACAATGCAATATTAAGAAAAAGGCAAAAGATAATGGATGAATGTACTTATGAAAATTGGGTGGAATTCTCTAGAAAGTGCTATGGATGACCCGTAATGGTAAGATTCCAGTTTCACATGGTCCCTAATAAGAAAAGTGATTTTAATTAAAATATGGAAAATATAGAAAGAGAAAAGGATTATTTTTTATGCTTTAAATACATGAAATAAGAGGAATACTTGCATGCTCAAAAAAGTATATTTTATTCTTGAGTTTTTTTACTCAAACTCTACCAATGGTCAGATAAAGTCATTACAGACTTTCTCTTAAAATTTGGAATTAAATAAATAAATTGAGAGATATAATTTTAACAAGTTTTCAAAAAGTGAAAGGATTTATAAGATAATGTATTTAATTCCTGACTTATTTTGGAAAAAAACCGACACTTTTTAGTTGTGTGTGTTTTATGGAACGTCGGATCCTAGATCCAATAGTGATGGTGTTGTCACCTACCCTAGTTAGATTTGGAAACAAGAATAGTAATGCTAGATCTCGTTTCATAGAGATCTCCCTCTCTCATCGATGAAAACTCCTAGAAATTGTCTCTTGGAATTGGAGAGAGGAGAATCATGTTCATCCTGAGTTTGACCCACATTGGAAAGCTATAATGACTTCCCCAATCAGAGAGTAGGTTAGTTCCTAACCCTCCAAAGCCCCACTTATAAAGGGGTAGCAAATTCCCCTTCGAGATCGCGAACTCATCCATAAGGGTCTGCCCGACCCAAAGTCTACACCCCTACCTTCAATTCATAACTTTGTCGATCCTCTTCCTCGTTCTTTCCTCAACACCCTACCCAATAGGACGCCTTCCTCTTTCTACTTTGGTTCCCTCTGGTCGATCCAAGACTACCATTTGAGTCCGTCTATGGCTATAGAAGGTGTTGGAATGTTTCCCTTGACCCGTCGTCCTCTGTAGCGAGGAGTCAACACCTGAGTTGACTTGTTCGAGAAGTCTGCTCATGGAAGAAGGAACTCGTTAGGTTGAAGATGAAGAAGGGGAGAGGTACCATCTTTCCCCTGGTCTGGCAAGACTTTAGCTCCAAGTTTCAAGGGAAAGGACGTCCTTCTACCTATGCTTGACACCCTACTCGTGTGGAACAATAAACGTACATGGCCGAAGCTCATTCATAGAGCCTTGATCCGCATGGAAAAAGTTAAAAAGGGACCAAAATGATGACGTTGCTACACCTCATTGGACAAATGTAATTTATCTTCTAAAATTCATAGTTAATTATTGGTAACTCAGATCCAGACAAATTATACATGAAAAATGATCAAGAAATGAGGAATGCAATAAAAATATAAATAAGACCTAGATCTATGTCAAATTCAAAATGTAGCCAAAGTTTCTATCTTTAATATGTTTAATGAATGAAAATACTAATTTCTAGGTTTTAATGATCTTAATATGTTCAATTGATCTTAATAATCAAAGATTGATCTTAATATGTTTCCTTGAGATTAAAAGTGAAAATATTTTTAATATTAGGGTTTGTGAACAAAAAGAGCATAAAAAGTTATAACTAGGGTTTGGAAAGTCAAAACCATAATGAAACTCTGAAGTTTACCCCAAAACCCTATGTTGGAACCCAATTCAGTTTTAATGGTAGATTTTGGATAAAATAATAATACATGGGTATTATACTCTAATTTAGGATAATTGCTTGACTGATTGCTCTTCTTATCTTGTGCCTGGATAGCAAGTACTTCTCAGAAAGGTATGTGGTTATGTCTAAGACTACCCACATTAGTTTGCCTATCTTTTTTAAGGATTGTTGAATGGATTGAAATAAATGATTGATTGTTTCTTTATTTCTTTCAATCTATAAAGTCTCTACAGATATCACATTTTATGCTTATAACTTGCTTGAACTCCTCATGCCAACTCTAGAAGTTTGAGAACACTAGGACCTGGCCCCAAATTGGGAAGGTCATATTGAGAACACTAGGACCCGACCCCAGATTGAGAAAGTCATATTTGGTCAGGCCTCAGATTAGGAAGACCAAAACGACACCTAACTCCAGATTGAGAAGGTGGCCGACCAACATGGCACCTGGGCTCCAGACTAAGAAGGTGGCCTTTTGTTCAGTGTAGGGACAAGACCTTGAAAGGGTATCCCTGAGGTTGAGTAAAAATGAGTTGAGAAGTTATGGTGAAAATGTTAATTTTGATTTTGTAACAATAATTGCTACGAGTATGTTGTTACAACTAGATGTGAATATTTTGTTTTCCCCACATACCAATGTAACATGTTATGTTTACCGAGTTGTTTTCTTGGAGTTTTAGGATAATCTACTATCATTTCTACAAGTATAATGGAAAGTGGACATCTAGATAAGAAGACACCAAAATAAAATACGCAATGTAATTCTAGAGGATTTATTTAGTTTTATTTCATTTTTCAAAGTATAGAAAATCTTGTAATTCCTTAGTGGAAAGTTTATCTTGCACCAAATTCATTTTGATACAGTGAAATTTATTAATAATTTCTGGTTAATTACTAAACCATCGGTCCTGTATTTATGGTAATGGCCCTTGCCCTCTCAATCTGCCTAAATAGGGGATAACAGGGGGAGGGGTCATTACACAATGAGATAGTATCAGGCTTCTTAGTCTCAACCTCATAAGGTAGTAACTATGCTAGTTTGCTCTTCATATGAGGTGGACCCCCCTAAGACAAAGCTGCTTGGGGTAATCCCATGGACTCACCAGTTGGCACCCTGGTGTAAGTCTGTTTGTGATATAATAGTTTTTTAAGTGAATTTATAATATGTTTGTGTTTGGGTGTATATAACACTATATAAAAATTTGTAGGAGTTGCGGCCATGCCATCTTTTAATAGAAGAATATGTCGTTGCACTGGGAAAGGCTCACCCACCCCTTCTAGGTGACATGATTCATGGTGTTTTAATGCCTGCCAATGCAATTTGTGTGTCTATCTGGCTTGTCTACAATTATTAGAAACAAACATCACTTCTACATGTCCACACCAACCATGAGACAAAGGTGATGCAGAAGGCGACATTGTTATGTGGCCCAAAGTGGGAGTTATCTATCCCGACGTATGCTAAATTTTCATTGCTTTTGTATTTTTGATTCTTTTCTACTTGTATATATAATTGAAAATTTATACGAGAATATATATATATATATATATATGCATTTTATAGAACCTAAGTAACCCCCTATTATTCGTCCTCCACTTCTTCCTCTAGATATTGAATTACCTACTTGGATTGCAATGGACCTATTTGACTCAGTGGGTCCTAAGTGTAGGGATGTTGGAACTATGACTAAGAGACTTACAAGAAGGGTCGACTATGATGATCCATATAAAGGAGTATAATGTAGGTCAAGCTCGTGATATTAGTGTATTCTTGTAAGGTATTGTGGAGTTAGTTACTTATGTTTGGTTGAATACAATTGTAATAGAACTTTGGATATGGTGAGATCTTATGTCTAAATATCTTGTTCTATATATGTTGATCTATATTCTTATATAATAATGCATATATGTGTGTGTATGTTTTGCAGCTACTTATATAGGGTGTGTGGAGAGTTTTCACTAAATAATGTGGTATTTTTAATTCCATCATTATTTAGTTGTGTAGATAAAGACCCAAAGTTTGTTAGTGATTACTTATCTATACATTTAAATATTTTGATAATGTGAGAAGAGTGTGATTATAGCTCCGTTAAATTTTGTTTAAGTTTTGCTTATAAGTTTGACTTATAAATAACATTTCATTATCAATTTGAGTTTTCTTTAATTTACCTTCTTTTCACTTAGTAATAATCATTGGGTGTTGTTGGTAATTGTCCCTGAGACACTAATTGCGTATTATCTAAGCCTTTTGGTGAGAAAGTAGACATTGGGGGACATGCAATGAAAAAGGTATTTTACATGAGTAAGTTTTGGCATCCGTCAAAAAATATTGATTTCTACATCATTAATTACATGACTATTTAATAATTCAATTAAATGTGTTACTTTAACTTATAGAACTATAAAAGAGCTCAAAAAGGTCAGAGGAAAGGTAGATAAGAAGAAAAAAAATCTTCAAGTTGGAAGGATGTTGAGGTAGTTTTCAGACTCCAATGCATATATATGCCTCTATGCTTACTTTTACCTATTAACATTTTGCATAATTGTAAATTTATAATGCCATATACAAGACAATGATTGGGCATGTAGATACTATGTGATGCGGTATATATACCTAACAGGCGACACTAGACATTCATTATATACAAAAGGCAATCTATATGATCTTGATCATCATAAGTAAATAGTCTCATTTGATAAAAAAATCAAATCAAACTCTTGAATTATGTCATTCTCTTTGCAGCCCTTTGACATGACAAAGTTTGATACAAAAGAAGATATATATGAGATATAAGAAGAATGGGCACATGCCTCTGTTAAGAAAGTCAACTTTGAATATGACGGGGATTAAATATGAGTTTATAAGCCTTGATGTCATTTATTTTTATATACATGTGGTGGTTATGACTTTTTGCAACTTTAAATTTGATGCGAGTGAATTGTTGGTGTATATGTGAATGATGTGTATATATACATGAATTTGAATGAATTTTAAAAAGAATAAATACTGAGAATTACATTTGTGTGTGTCATGAGAGTGGAATTTTATGTGTTTTTTGAATTGTGTATGTGCATGATAATGGCATTAAGTGTTGAAGAGAATGGAATTGAAGAATGGAAATGTATGTGGGTGGATAAATTCTGTGTATCTGTTTGTTATTGCAAGTTTTGTAGGTGTGATTGCCTATTATTAAGCTAAACATGGTTTCAAACCTTTAGTTCTAATGAACTGCGGGTTCTACAACCAGTTGAACAACCAGATAGAAGGTTTGCAGACATTCTATTTTAAGAAAATATAATTGTGGCATCTGGTATTACAAAAAAATCCGACATTGTAAATCTGTGGTGTCAATTTTTTAACCAAAACCAACAACACATATACTAATATCAGTTTTCATTTCCTGATAAGGAAATACAATGTCAGTTTTGGTGGTTGAATCGATGATAGAGATCACCTGCGGTATCAGTTATTTTAAAAACAAAGTCGACGTTGTTACCCTGTGGTGTCAATTGTTGTTACTAAAACTGCCGATAGGGCTACTCAGCCGACAAAACGGTCGTGCTTCCTATATGGTCGTGCTGCTTTGTGTCATCCATTTTTCAAACTAAAACTGACCACACAGACTATAACGTTGGTTACTTTCCTGGAATCGATGATATAGAGCGATTCCACGACATGGGCATTGCTATGAGTCGATATTTTCTATTTTCATATCAACCGATGCTCGCTCTATATCATTGGTTTGATTTTTCCCAAAAAACTAATGCAGAATTCTATTAGATGTAGTGTCTCCCACTTAGGTGTCAGTAAAAAATCATTTTTATAGATCTATTTTAACCGACGCTAAAGGTGGGTTCTATACTAGTTAATTTATCTCCCTTAAGATTCCTACCTTATCCTATAATTTCCTAAGTTGGGCCATTACTTATGTAGTTACCCACTAGGTGAGATGTTTACCCTAAAATTGACCTATGTTATTCAAGAGATGATGAAAGGTCGAGTTAGTATCATATGAGGTACACATAAGAATCATGAATAGTAAAACCTAATGTGATGAGAGTTTAATTGTTCATACCCTATGATGTAGGGTAGTTATGACATGTAACTTTGAATATAATTAGGTTTGACTTGAGGATGGAGCTAGGTTATGAGTATATTGGAGTAGTATGATAAGGAGATCTTATTATGGAAAACAAACTTGACTTGGTTCTGATATTGATTTTGGTACCACCTTTGTTTTACCTCACATGATTTATTTATTTTCTATTATACCATTATATGTACAAAGAACTTTTTGGATTTTATCAATGTTTTCTTGAAACAAATCACAATGAATAAATGTATGAGGTCTTAATAGAGAAATCGTAGAATTAGTCACAATATAATTCATAAAACCTAGTTTTGACTATGAAGTGGTGGCAAGGAATGTGTGACATGATATAAAGGTTTAGTGGACCTACCTTCTTTACCACTATAATATGTGGGAATTTGTACTCGATAAATCTTTGATTTTGAGATGTGAACCTTGGGTTTGCTAGGTTAGAATCAAAAGGACCTAAAATTAAACCTTGGTTGTATATGACAAGTTAGTTGCATGCATGAAACACATAAAAAGTTTTAGAATTAAAATATGTTTGAATCATCAAATAAATAAGGTAAGAAAAATATATTTTAAATGCTTAATATCAATGAATTTAAGCAATGCATATTATTTCCTATAATTTCTTGCTTTCAGGCCGTTGTCATGCATGTTTTCCTATTTTTCTTTAATTCAGACTCTATCTCTCCCCTCAGATTTTGATCTAATAACTCTAGTAGTTTCTTCTTCTCACCTTCTTTCCATTTTCACATGACACGGTAGTAAGGTTGGATTTTTTATTTCCTCTGACTTCTTTCTCCCTCAATTCTCCATACCTTGCTTGCATTTCTTCTCCTATAGTTTTTTAACTCTCTCCCATACATGCAGACCCTATATAATCTAGGTTTTGGTTTATCAATCTAGGAGCAAATCCTGAACCAAGTACATGTTACTCTAATCATCCCCTGTTTCCCCCTCCTTTCGTTCCACGTCCAAACTGAGGCCTTCTACCTCAAGGAAATCCTTCCTTAACCTTCCTGCACATCTTAGCTTATCGTTCCCAACCATCATCCTATCGTCATCCTTCCTCAAGCTTGCTCGACCCACCTACTACCCCTTCTACAAGACATATAGTCCAATTCATGGCTTCAAAGCACTGTAAGGCTAGAGAGAGGTCGAGATCATTCCTTGTTCCCAAGTGAAGGTATCTCACCCTCAACTTCACCTTGCAGTCTAGCATTTCCCTTTTCTCTCTTTTTCCCTTCTTTCTGACAATCTTGGAGTCGAAGACCAATTTTGTGGTTTACTCACCTCTTTTTTCGGTCGTCGGTCTGGGTTTCTTTTTTAGGTTCCTATGAAGTTGGATGTGGGTTATTTTTACTGTAGTGTGTGGTCACAAGTGATGGAGATCACCTCCTCTACGTTTACACAGTGGGAGTGGGGGGGTCTTCATGGGTCTATATTCTCCTTCCAAAGCCAACTTTGTGCTCAATGGGTTCAATGGAGCATGAGGAGGCTGAAAGAATTTCCCTCCAACATGGATGTTCATCCTATCACTATTTGGGTCCTAGCCACTAGCCAATGGAAACACACCATGGTCGTTCTTCACCCCTGATGTTTTGGTCTGAGAATCCCTAGTGTGATATCTTCTTTCTATTTTTTGTCAAGTTTGTGTTTGTGTGATGAGGATAGGGGCATATCAATCATTTTAGCCACCTATTGTTGGTGTATCTGCATGCTATAGACAGCGTGGGCTAAGAGCCAAATGGTAAATTTCTACTGGGTAACTTTGACAAGGTGTGCTAGATATCAAGTTTAATAATCGACATAGCTTTTTCAGAGTATCGTATTGGAAATAACTCATAACATTCATAACTAAATATTTACTGTTCAGAAAAATAAAATAGAATATATTTTAGAATCAATAAATTATAATTTATCCAATGGTACAAGTTTCATCGCTTAAATTCAATCTAATAAATATGTGATTCTAAGGAATTTTCTAATTAGTTGGAACTTCTAAAATTAATAAATGTTAATCCATAAGTCGATAAATAAAATAAAATATAATTCGGATTTAGTAGAATGTAATTTACAAGATGGTATAGCTTCCATAATCTAATTCAATAATCATAAAAAAGTGATTTTTAGGGTTTATGAACTTAATATGAAGTTTACCCTAATTTTATATATGCATATAATATGTGGTTTATGAATTAAATGCGGAACTAGAACTGACCATGGATATGTCTAAACTTTATCTAAGGTATGTTGTATTTTGTTATCCATGTTGAGAAAATAACATAATTTCTCTCTCTTGATGTATGTTGCATCTCTTTATGAGTTATATTGAGAAAACACTATGGATGGAAAAAAATACCAGCAGCCAACACCCACACCAAACCAACCTGGTCCAAACCAAGAAAATAGAATAACCATTTATAATCTAGGATTAATGGTCGGGTGATAGGAAATATCCCAATGGTTGGTGGTAAGCTGTGAAAAACCCGAACCATTAAGCTAATTATACACGACCTATGTTCTTCTTCATAAACGTGTCCTTCACGTTGTGGGACATCCTCGTCACAAATGGCCCCGACATCCCTCATGCTCGCCTCTGCTCCGCTACGCCCCTCATACACTTCTCCAACTCACCGTCCTGTCACCTTTAACGAATACCTTTTCCTCCCCAAAAGGCATGACTAATGGATGAGCTCAACCTTTGTCGCATAGACAACCGCTGGATCTCCAACAATCTCTCCTACAACGAGAATAAGCATGTATCCTTAGGTTTGAGCCAACTGCACAAATTTTCTGTGGCAAGGATGACCAACACCGTGTATGAACCCAGTGACAGAAGAATGGGGAGCCAGCAGGGGCCATGCCCCCCCCAAAGTTTGCGATATTTTTTTATGGGTTTCCACGATGTGTCCGAGTTATTTTTCACTTATCCGATATTTTCTGAATTGATATCTCTCTCTTCCAATATTTCCTGTGAGATTAGCAATTCAGTCCATGTTTGGACGTTGCCTCGTGGCCGTGGGATCGTGGAGTCTTCCGCTGCAAGCAAAACTAAAACGGAAAGTTATACTTTAACTATTTATTTATTAATAAATCCAGTAATATATATATATATATATATATACATTAATATATATATATATAAGTTTATCAATTAGCGCTAATCATGTGGCAATTCTAACGAAACATGCCGCTCTAATGAGACTTGTTGCCTGCGTTTCGTAAAGCCAAACAACAATTTGGTCTGGGCTCGTGACGGCAGTGCACAGATATATTTATGGTTCCAGTCTTTGAGATTTTTTGGGTTGCAGTTAGACAGTCATGCTGCTTTGAATCGACGACCCACTAGCTGCTAGAAATTTCTTATTTGGGTACCTTGTTCTAGTAACTAGAAAGCAATCCTATTTTGTTCTTCCACGGTAAGAACATGCGCAACAACTTGGTACTGGTGATTCAAAGAACTAAGACTTGTTGTTGTTTTCCAGTGCTCCAATCATCGTTTAAGCCTTCTTTTGCCAGAAGTTTCTGTTCTGTCATTAACAAAGACTTACTCGTTGTGGCACAACTGCACTGAAGATTCATATATCTATATTTTGCCTCCAATCGTGTTGGAGGTACTGCGGTAGGGAGGCGTATTCTGTGCTCATCGGTTCAACTAAATTTAAACCCAGTAAGCCTCATATCATTCTAGTTACATATATTTATTTATTGACATTTCTCGTCTTCATCATGTTGATTTTTTTGACATGATGTGTGTTTTGTTTTGACTTAAGTACTCTTTATCCTAACTGAAGAATGCTATTTTTTGAAAATTTACTTATTTACGAGTGAGAAAGTGAGAGTTATAGTGGCATGTTCTTACTTTATTTTTCTAATTCTTGAATATCTATAATTAACTTTATATTGACGGTGTGAAGTATCTTGTGACCTAAACAATAATGTTATATAATTTGGTCAAATGTAACTAATTTTGAAAATGATTCTACAAAAAAAATTAATATAATATTATAGGTATGTTAACCAATTAAATCATTGTTGGTCAGGTTTGAGTCATGGCGAAGAGGGGGACACTTCATTCATTTTTCCCACAAAAATCTAGGGAAACAAATATTTCGTCCATTTCAATAGTTGGTACAAATGTTCCTCCCATGGAACCTTATATTCATTTAGATGGTCCTCCTTCGTGTAACTGTGATGGTGGGATGCATAGTAACTCAATGGATAAGCATCCTAGAACATAACAAGAAAACATAGATGTGCAATTTGTAATCCGTGACCCTACCTTGAGGCGTTAAATTTGGGGATATCCTCTTTCAAAACAAGATGGAATGCGTCGTGCCTACATTATTACTGGCCCATACCAACGGGTTCAGATCTGTTGTCCCGGATGTGTTGTCCCAACGTGTCCCATTTGATCTCGGTCATACACACACCTCAGTAATTGTTTTAGGCGTGGGTTTTTGGGTGAATCAATGGCAAGGATTTAGTGGGACACACTAAGAACAACGGAGGCCGGTACAGTAGATTTGAAGGCCATACCAACATCATCTACAAAATTATCCAGCATCAGGTCCAGAGAAGCACCCACGGCGATTCGAATCCTCTTGGTTTCATAAGTTTCCATCATGGTTGGAATATTCTCCAACTAAAGATGTTGCATTTTGCCTACCATGTTTTGTATTCGCCAAACCTCCGTCTGCACGTTCTGGGTCATCTACATACACAATCAAGGGATTTCAAAACTGGGAAAAAGTTTGAGGAGTGAACTGTGCATTCTTTATGCATGTTGGCACTGATCCTTGTTCCCCTCATAACATAGATGAGAAGGCATGTAAGGAATTGATGAGCCAAAGAGGCCATATAGACAAAGTCATAGAACAAAAATCCTCACAAAAAGTCTTGTCAAATCGACTGCGTCTACGAACATCTATTGACACTGTCTGATGGCTCGCTTTTCAAGCTTGTGCTTTTAGAGGACATGATGAATCTTCAACTTCCACAAATAGAGGCAATTTCATCCAGATGATTAAACTTTTATCTGAGTATTATAGCAATGTTGCTGAGGTGGTCCTAGATAATGCTCTGGGAAATGCCAAGTACACATCACCAGCAATTCAGAAGGAGATACTACACATCATTTCATCTAAAGTTCAAAAAGCTATTAGAGCATAAATATCAACATCACCATATTGCATCATAGTGGATGCGTCACGAGATGAATCAAGAAGGGAGCAACTAGCTATAGTTGTTAGATTTATTGATGAACATGGATTTGTTAGAGAGAGGTTTCTCGCCATAGTGCATGTTGAAGATACAAATTCCCTTACATTGAAAAATAAGATATCTTATGCATTATCTCTACATGATTTGAGTATGCAATATATACGAGGACAAGGATATGATGGTGTGAGTAATATGTGTGGTGAATGGAATGGTTTACATGCCTTGATCTTGAAAGAATGTGCATCAGCTTATTATGTTCATTGTTTTGCCCACAGGCTCCAGTTGGCTTTAGTTGCAGCTTCTAAAGATGTTATTCCCGTTCACCATTTTTTTTACTAAACTAACAACTATTGTTAATATTGTTGGATCCTCTTGCAAGTGCAGTGATGAACTACACAATGCACAATCTAAAGATATTGCTGAAAAAATAGCAAAAGGAGATCTTGAAATAGGAAGGGGACTGAACCAGATGTGTACCTTGCAACGTCCTGGTACTTGATGGAATTCACACTATTCCTCAATGTGTAGCCTGATACACATGTATGACTCAACATGTGTTGTGTTATGTAATGTCATAAAAAATGGAGCTACTTACTCTCAATGTGGAGATGCAAATGCAGCATATACTGCCATTATTTCTTATGAATTTGTCTTTGTATTACTACTAATGAGGGAAGTCTTAGGGATAAGTGATGCTCTTTGTCAAGATTTGTTGTGTCAAGAACAAGATATAGTGAATGCCATGAGTTTGGTCACAAGTACTAAATCATTTATTCAGACAACAAGGCAAGATGGTTGGGTGAACTTCATGGAATCTGTCAACACCTTTTGCGTTGAACATAAAGTACAAATCCCTAATTTTGATTCTTGTTACCTCAGTCGTGCACGTGTTCGACATCAATATGATGAAATCACAATGGAACATCACTTTTGAGTTGATATTTTTACTACTGTGATGGATTCTCAATTACTCGAGTTAAACCATAGATTCAATGAACATACAATAGAGCTTCTTCGTCTCACATCATCATTAGACCCAAGATGTAACATACTAAATCTCAGGGTCTTTCCTACAATTTACCCACTTTTGAGCTATTCTTGGCCTTCTAGTCCATTTGTACCTTTTTCATAAATTTCCCTTCTTTTATATTCTTCTTGGACTCTTTGTGCAATTTGAGCACAATTCGAGGTTGAAATTACATTTTTCCCTCATTTATATGAATGGAGGGGTGTTTGCACAAATAACCCACTTAAGGTAATAATTAAGGGCTAATAATGCAAAATGGAATTTTATGTGAGAATATAAGTAGATAATATTAATTTGGAGCTTTTTGGATAAATATATTAGCAATAATGTGTATTTAAGTTAATGTATGAGAATATTAACCTTAATTGTTTATCTCTCCTAAAAATATGATTTTAATTCATGAAAATATATTATTTAATTGAGAAATGATTATTGAAATCTTAATGTGTTTAATATCTCTAAATTTACTCACATGTTTCATAGAAATAAGTCTTTTCATATAACTCATTCATTTTAATATATTAATATACACTTTAATGAGAAATATATTTATTAAGGGTCATATTATGAATAAAACGAGAATATAATTGTATAGCATTGTTTTAGACTTTAATATGAGCATGTGGCTAAAATTTGGTGGCTTTTGGACTTCGTTTGACCCCTCAAATCCATTTTATACGAGTTTAATAAAGTGAGCATATGGTTTTAAATGATATTCATTTAAATACATGTAACACATGTGAGGAGTTGTTGGACGCACGCAACAGCGACCGTTGGATCAAGATCCAACGACGCGCGCATCGTCTTCCTCCTCTGAACCGTCACCGGTCAGGGGTAGTTTAACAGCTCGGCTTCTCGCCTTCTTTCTCCCCCGTTTCTCCACCAAATCGAGTGATTTCTTCGGCTTTGAATTCGTAGCGACCCTCCGGTTCGTTTGAGCTCTTACTTGTACAGTGAGGTGCAGCATAGACGAAACGCCATACTTGGCCGGCCATGGCTCCTCACCTCCAGCTTCGCTTCAGCTCCACAGACATCCCCACCTATAAATAACACACCCCACAGCTTCTTCGTCCCCCTAGAAACCTTTATATCCACTCAATTTGGTCCGAAGAAGTGTGTGTGGCTGCCGACGAGGAGCTATTCACCCTGATCTTGCGGAGCTTTTTCACGGATCTAGGAGCAACCATAAGAAAAATTAAACCCGTAGGTGCGTTCCTCGTTCAATTCCCTACGTTTCGAGTACCTATACGCTTAATTAAGTTGAGAATTGTGGATTTTCCCAACTTCACAAGTTGGGACCACGGAGCCATGTCGCTGGCCGAAGGTAGAAGAAGGACGAGTAGTTTTTGATGGTTTTACCCCTCCGTTCTCTTCAGTTCGCCGTTTTTATTCGCTGCCCTTTTGGTCTTTGGCCCACATAGCAATTATCTAAATTCTGATTGGTGTATCTTTTTTAATTTGTAGTAAATCGCTCGGTTATCGGAAAAATATACTTAAATAGTCGTTGGAAAGGATTTTTCGAGTAGAATTCGAATTTCTAGTTTTTGTGTCCTGTTTTCCATTCCAACTCTAATAATTAATTCAAACCTCAATTTAACTGTATAAAGTGTTATAAAATGATAATAATAATGTTTTAACTCTGTTTTTGGTAAATAAATATGTTTTCTCAAGTAGAAAAATATTAGGAATCGTTTGGCCCTATTTCCAGATGCAAAATCTAAAGTTTTAATCTATGGTTTATAAATATGGACATTTTATACTTAAAGTATCTTTAAGTAACCTAATACATGTGCAATACTTGTAACTAGGGAAATATGGAATGGTGATACAATCAGTTTGGTGAATGTGATGGTAAATAATTAAAACAGGTATGTGATGCCTATTTTTGGTATGTGGATTCTATTTGTTTATGTGAATCATATTTATGTGAACATCTATGATGAATGTGAAATCTATGTGGAATGTATATTGTGCAAACTACCTATCTTTCAGTTGGGACTGTTCCAACCCCAAAATCACTATTGTTCCAGCCTTGTCATCCTTGAAATTTCATTTATTGGCTCTTTACTTATTTTATGCCATTATGGCTCATTCACTTGAATCATGCTACTACATATGTTTCCACCCTTACTTGGAAATGCTTTAATCTTGTTATTGCCTATGGTAGCTTATCCTTTTGAGATATTTGGAAGCAGTGTATAATGTTGTTGTTTGTTGACTCTTTTGCTTCTTGGAGCTCTTGTATATTGGTGTTGCCTATGTTGGCTTGTTTATTTATTTCTTCGGTTTTATTCCCAATCCTAAGTTGCAATCTTGTTACTTTTCACTATACTGCCAAGTGACTATTTAAGCATGATGTATTTTAGGCCAAATGACAATGTAGTGTACATGAGTACAAACCACCCACAGGGAACTGGGATTTTAGTCCCCCTGTCGGGCACTGGGGTTTTAGTCCCCCTGCCATTTTATATATTAGGCACTGAGGTTTTAGTCCCCCTGCCACTTTTTAGGCACTGGGGTTTTAGTCCCCCTGCCATTGGTGAGGTCTGGTAGGTGCCTCACCCTACATTGAGATGAGTTTGTGTCTTAAAATATTCATGCTATGTGATTGTTATTGTGGTGATTGTATGTGGCAGTTCTCTTATTCTTATTTGAATATCTATCTCATTCTCTTAAACTCTTGTAGCATAGAGAATCCTTTATTGTGCAATGTTGTTGACTATTACTTGTCCAATTCTTCTCATTAACACATACATTTTAATCTTTCTCTTGCTGGATGACCCCAACCATCCAGGTTAGGATCAGAGTGCGCGTGGAAGCTTGGTGAACCTAAGGCCAAGGATAGGAGAAGAAGAAGAGGAACACATAGTTTTCATGATCATAGATGGTTTTATGTTTTAATTAGTTTGTTTTGAGTCAATGTTGTATTAGTCTAAGTTTTCCTATACCTAGATCCTTGTCATTGTATAAAGTTGTACTCCCATTTCAGAAATTTTTGTATTGTACTCTTTATACATTTTGAATAAAGTCAAGATTTAATTCTTCCGCTGTCACACAATTGGTGATTTGTTTATCATGTTTAATAGTAGAGACTTGGTCTTTACATCATGGTATCAGAGCATCAAGGTAGTCGGATTCTTAACTAATTCAAATTGTCTCCTAGATAGAACCCTTATCTTATATAGTTTCTCTATAGTAAGTTTTTCACCTTAGAGTTGACCTAGCATGAAAGTTTGATTTAGGATCATAATAATTTCATATTAAAAATAAATTTTGTCAAATTTTTGGTGAATTGTCTATTGAGAAGCTACTAGAGAAATAAGTTGAAGTGATGGTGTCTAGAAAGGGTCAGATCTTGGGGGCTGGCAATATTTTCCTCCACCCCACTAGCTTGGTAACGAGGACTCCTGAGCTCATATGACCTGGCCTGGCCTGATCTGATGCACACAGCTCGAAAATGTCTATCTTTGGGCATGTTGCCTAATTGTTGAATACCTTAGGAAAACCATAAGTGATGATTTGATCTCTTACACAAAAATCATCCTTAAGAACCTTAAACTCCTATGTTTAGGGTTTAGTGTACCCTATGCTACACCCTGAAGCTTGGTTAGTAAATCCTTTTAGTGTTGAGTTTTATGTACCCTTTTACCGTTAGCTTAGTTTGACTTAGGTTGACCCTTTTACCCTTAGCTTAGTTTAACTATGAACATTATTTGGTATTATAATAGGCTAATCCCAATTAAAAGCAAAATCAAATTCCTTTGGAGTTAGAAACCCTAACCATGTGGACATAGGTACATAATAACTTATGTGAACAATAATTTACCAAACACATTATTCTTGTAATTGAACTTGTTTGTTTATACACACATGAATATGTAGTAAGTCATATAGAGATAATTCATATGCTTGAACCTTCACATATTCTTGATGCACATAATAACAAGTTATTAATTGTGAATATACATAATGTTGAATATGTCACCCTAATGGTAAAATGTGTATGGATAATGCACCCTAAGGATGCTTTAATATGTAGTGGTCATGTTGACCTAAACCCTAATATGTAATCATATAGATTTGACAACATATACATATATATATATATCTTTAATGCCTTTCATGATACATTAATGACATTAGGTGTCATCATCACATAATATACCTTAATAAATGTAAATGGATTATAGTCACAAAGTTATCAATATATGTAAGGTATATCACCTTGTTCTCTAATGAACACCTCATGATAACTTGATATGTGAATTAATTCATTAATATTTAATGTGTTACATCATGTTCAGTAAAATGCATATAATGACTCAAATATGATAATGAATAATTGTATTCACATAAATATTCATAAATGCCTAATGTATATTAAAATATGTATAATTTATAATATGTAGTGTAATGGACATAAATGATTAATGATGTCATTAATATGAGTATGAAAGATGATATGAAAATGTGCAATATGAACATTATTTGGAATTATTATAGGCTTAATAACTTGTTGGATAATATTAACTTTTTTTCTACAAAATAATTTATGATAATTCTACATGATAGTTTTAAGAGGATAATGGAAAATGAATTCATGTTATTAAGCCTTTTGACCTAATACATTAATTAATGTTGAAATGGCTTAGAAAATCCTAATTGTGTTTAAAACCCTTGATGAGGGGAATACACATGATATAATATTGAGATATAATTGTTTGGGGATAAAATGTGGCACAAGTGGTAGTATAATAAATATGATACCTCCTCATGATGGAGATTACGCTAATAAGGCAAAAATGTTAATTTGAGTTTGATAAAAGGCTATAGGTTTTGTGGAAACCTTAGTAACACCTGACTTATGTAGATTTTGTGTTGTACCCTAGATTAAGGGTTATAACCTAGTATTTAAGGTTGGGATGTTTCACACCCACCCTCTATTCCCTCTTGTTGTGATTTCGGGGATGAAATCCTCTTTAAGGGGTGGTGTGCTATAACATACTAAATCTCAGGGTCTTTCCTACAAATTACCCACTTTTGACCTATTCTTGGCCTTCTAGTCCATTTAGAACTTTTTCATAAATTTCCCTTCTTTTATATTCTTCTTGGACTCTTTGTGCAATTTGAGCACAATTCGAAGTTGAAATTACATTTTTCCCTCATTTATATGAATGGAGGGGTGTTTGCATAAATAACCCACTTAAGGTAATAATTAAGGGCTAATAATGCAAAATGGAATTTTATGTGAGAATATAAGTAGATATTATTAATTTGGAGGTTTTTGGATAAATATATTAGCAATAATGTGTATTTAAGTTATTGTATGAGAATATTAACCTTAATTGTTTCTCTCTCCTCAAAATATGATTTTAATTCATGAAAATATGTTTTATAATTGAGAAATGATTATTGAAATCTTAATGTGTTTAATATCTCGAAATTTACTCACACGTTTCATAGAAATAAGTCTTTTCATATAACTCATTCATTTTAATATATTAATATACACTTTAATGAGAAATATATTTATTAAGGGCCATATTATGAGTAAAACGATAATATAATAGCATAGCATTGTTCTAGACTTTAATATGAGCATGTGTCTAAAATTTGGTGGCTTTTGGACTTCGTTTAACCCCTCAAATCCATTTTATACGAGTTTAATAAATTGAGCATATGGTTGTAAATGATATTCATTTAAATACATGTAACACATCTGAGGAGTTGTTGGACACACGCAGAAGCGACCGTTGGATCGAGATCCAACGGTGCACGCATCTTCTTCCTCCTCTGAACCGTCGCAGGTCAGGGGGAGTTTAACAACTCGGCTTCTCGCCTTCTTTCTCCCTCGTTTCTCTACCAAATCGAGTGATTTCTTCGGCTTTGAATTTGTAGCGACCCTCCGGTTTGTTTGAGCTCTCACTCATCCAGTGAGGCGCAGCATAGACAAAACGCCATTCTTGTCCGGACATGGATCCTCACCTCCTCCTTTGCTTCGGCTCCACAGACATCCCCACCTATAAATAACACACCCCACAGCTTCTTCGTCCCCCTAGAAACCTTTCTATCTACTCAATTTGGTCCGAAGAAGTGTGTGAGGCCGCCGATGAGGAGTTGTTCACCCTGAGCTTGCAGAGCTTTTTCTCGAAGCTAGGAGAAACCATAAGCAAAATTGAACCCGTAGGTGTATTCCTCGTTCAATTCCGTACGTTTCGAGTACCTATACGCTTAATTTGGTTGAGAGTTGTGGATTTGCCCAACTTCACAAGTTGGGACCTCGGAGCTATGTCGCTGGCCGAAGGTAAAAGAAGGCCGAGTTGTTTTTGACGGTTTTACCCCTTCGTGCTCTTCAGTTCGCCGTTTTTATTCACTCCCCTTTTGGTCTTTGGCCCACATAGCAATTATATAAATTTGGATTGGTCTATCTTGTTTAATTCGTAGTAAATCGCTCAGTTATCGGAAATATATAAATAAATAGTCGTTGGAAAGGATTTTTCGAGTAGAATCCGAATTTCCAGTTTTTGAGTCATGTTTTCCATTCTAACTCTGATAATAAATTCATACCTCAATTTAAATGTATAAAGTGTTATAAAATGATAATAATAGTGTTTTAACTCTGTTTTTGGTAAATAAATATGTTTTCTCAAGTAGAAAAATATTAGGAATCGTTTGGCACTATTTCTAGACCCAAAATCTAAAGTTTTAATCCATGGTTTATAAATATGGACATTTTACACTTAAAGTATCTTTAAGTAACCTAATACATGGGCAATGCTTGTAACTAGGGAAATATGAAATGGTGATACAATCAGTTTGGTGAATGTGATGGTAAATAATTAAAACAAGTATGTGATGTCTATTTTTGGTATGTATATCCTATTTGTGTATGTGAATCATATTTATGTGAACATCTATGATGAATGTGAAATCTATGTGGAATGTATATTGTGAAAACTACCTATCTTTCAGTTGGGACTATTCCAACCCCACAATCACTATGCTGCTAGCCTTGTCATCCTTATAATTTCATTTATTGGCTCTTTACTTATTTTATGCCATTGTGGCTCATTCACTTGAATCATGTTACTACATATGTTTTCACCTTTATTTGGAAATGCTTTAATCTTGTTATTGCCTATGGTGGCTTATCCTTTTGAGATATTTGGAAGCATTGTATAATGTTGTTGTTTGTTGACTCTTTTGGTATAATAATAGGCTAATCCCAATTAAAAGCAAAATCATAGATGAAATGCCATTCTTGGTCGGCCATGGCTCCTCAACTCCACCTTCGCTTCGGCTTCACAGACATCCCCACCTATAAATAACACACCCCACAGCTTCTTCGTCCCACTAGAAACCTTTCTATCCACTCAATTTGATCCGAAGAAGTGTGTGTGGCCGCCGACGAGGAGCTGTTCACCCTGAGCTTGCAGAGATTTTTCACGGAGCTAGGAGCAACCATAAGAGAAATTGAACCTGTAGGTGCGTTCCTCGTTCATTTCCCTACGTTTCGAGTACCTATACGCTTAATTTGGTTGAGAATTGTGTATTTTCCCAACTTCACAAGTTGGGACCTCGGAGCCATGTCGCTGGCCGAAGGTAGAAGAAGGCCGAGTGGTTTTTGATGGTTTTATCCCTCCGTGCTCTTCAGTTCGCCGTTTTTATTCGCTGCCCTTTTGGTCTTTGGCCCACATAGCAATTATCTAAATTCTGATTTGTTTATCATGTTTAATAGTAGAGACGTGGTCTTTACAACATGGTATCAGAGCATCAACGTTGTCGGATTCTTGACTAATTCAAATTGTCTCCTAGATAGAACCCTTATCTTATATAGTTTCTCTATAGTAAGCTTTTCACCTTAGAGTTGACCTATCATGAAAGTTTGATTTAGGATCATAATAATTTCATATTAAAAATAAAATTTGTCAACTTTTTGGTGAATTATCTATTGAGAAGCTACTAGAGAAATAAGTTGAAGTGATGGTGTCTAGAAAGGGTCAGAGCTTGGGGGATGGCAATATTTTCCTCCACCCCACTAGCTTGGTAACGAGGACTCCTGAGCTCATATGACCTGGCCTGGCCTAATCTGATGCAGACAGCTCGAAATAGTCTATCTTTGGGCATGTTGCCTAATTGTTGAATACATTAGGAAAACCATAAGTGATGATTTGCCCTCTTACACAAAAATCATCCTTAAGAACATTAAACTCCTATATTTAGGGTTTAGTGTACCCTATGTTACACCCTGAAGCTTGGTTAGTAAATCCTTTTAGTGTTGAGTTTTATGTACCATTTTACCCTTAGCTTAGTTTGACTTAGGTTGACCCTTTTAAGGGATGGTGTGAGGGTAATGGTGTTAGTACCCTATTTGGTTTTGCAAAGCTAATTTCGAGGAAGAAATCCCTTTTTAGGGGCATGGAATCCCAATTAAAAGCAAAATCAAATTCCTTTGGAGTTAGAAACCCTAACCATGTGGACATAGGTACATAATAACTTATGTGGACAATAATTTACCAAACACATTATTCTTGTAATTGAACTTGTTTGTTTATACACACATGAATATGTAGTAAGTCATATAGAGATAATTCATATGCTTGAACCTTCACATATTCTTGATGCACATAATAACAAGTTATTAATTGTGAATATACATAATATTGAATATGTTACCCTAATGGTAAAATGTGTATGGATAATGCACCCTAAGGATGTTTTAATATGTAGTGGTCATGTTGACCTAAACCCTAATATGTAATCATATAGCTTTGACAACATATACATATATATATATATATATATATATATATATATATATATATATATATATATCCTTAATGCCTTTCATGATATATTAATGACATTAGGTGTCATCATCACATAATATACCTTAATACATGTAAATGGATTATAGTCACAAAGTTATCAATATATGTAAGGTATATCACCTTGTTCTCTAATGAACACCTCATCATAACTTGATATGTGAATTAATTCATTAATATTTAATGTGTTACTTCCTATTCAGTAAAATGCATATAATGACTCAAATATGATAATGAATAATTGTATTCACATAAATATTCATAAATTCCTAATGTATATTAAAATATGTATAATTTATAATATGTAGTGTAATGGAAGAAAATGATTAATGATGTCATTAATATGAGTATGAAAGATGATATGAAAATGTGCAATATGAACATTGTTTGGAATTATTATAGGCTTAATAACTTGTTGGATAATATTAACTTTTTTTCTACAAAATAATTTGTGATAATTCTACATGATAGTTTTAAGAGGATAATGGAAAATGAATTCATTTTATTAAGGCTTTTGACCTAATACATTAATTAATGTTGAAATGGCTTAGAAAATCCTAATTGTGTTTAAAACCCTTGATGAGGGAAATACACATGATATAATATTGAGATATAATTGTTTGGTAATAAAATGTGGCACAAGTGGTAGTATAATACATACGATACCTCTTCATGATGGAGATTATGCTAATAAGGCAAAAATGTTAATTTGAGTTTGATAAAAGGCTATAGCTTTTGTGGAAACCTTAGTAACACCTGACTTATGTAGATTTTGTGTTGTACCCTAGATTAAGGGTTATAACCTAGTGTTTAAGGTAGGGATGTTTCACACCCACCCTCTATTCCCTCTTGTTGTGATTTTGGGGACGAAATCCTCTTTAAGGGGTGGTGTGTTGTAACATACTGAATCTCATGGTCTTTCCTGCAATTTACCCACTTTTGAGCTATTCTTGGCCTTCTAGTCCATTTGGACCTTTTTCATAAATTTCCCTTCTTTTATATTCTTCTTGGACTCTTTGTGCAATTTGAGCACAATTCGAAGTTGAAATTACATTTTCCCCTCATTTATATGAATGGAGGGGTGTTTTCACAAATAACCCACTTAAGGTAATAATTAAGGGATAATAATGCAAAATGGAATTTTATGTGAGAATATAAGTAGATAATATTAATTTGGAGCTTTTGGATAAATATATTAGCAATAATGTGTATTTAAGTTAATGTATGAGAATATTAACCTTAATTGTTCTCTCTCCTCAAAATATGATTTTAATTCATGAAAATATGTTATTTAATTGAGAAATGATTATTGAAATCTTAGTTTGTTTAATATCTCGAAATTTACTCACATGTTTCATAGAAATAAGACTTTTCATATAACTCATTCATTTTAATATATTAATATACACTTTAATGAGCAATATATTTATTAAGGGCCATATTATGAGTAAACGAGAATATAATTGCATAGCATTTTTCTAGACTTTAATATGAGCATGTGGATAAAATTTGGTGGCTTTTGGACTTCGTTTGACCCCTCAAATCCATTTTATACGAGTTTAATAAAGTGAGCATATGGTTTTCAATGATATTCATTTAAATACATGTAACACATGTGAGGAGTTGTTGGATGCACGCAGCAGAGATCGTTGGATCAAGATCCAACAGCGTGCACATCGTCTTCCTCCTCTGATTCGTCGCCAGTCAGGGGTAGTTTAACAGCTCGGCTTCTCACCTTCTCTCTCCCCCGTTTCTCCACCAAATCGAGTTATTTCTTCGGCTTTGAAGTCGTAGCTACCCTCCAGTTCGTTTGAGATCTCACTCATCCAGTGAGGTGCAGCATAGACGAAACGCCATTCTTGGCCGGCCATACCTTCTCACCTCCACCTTCGCTTCGGCTCCACAGACATCCCCTCCTATAAATAACACACCCCACAGCTTCTTCGCCCCCTAGAAACCTTTCTATCCACTCAATTTGGTCCGAAGAAGTGTGTGTGGCCACCAACGAGGAGTTGTTCACCCTGAGCTTGTGGAGATTTTTCACAGAGCTAGGAGCAACCATAAGAGAAATTGAACCCGTAGGTGCGTTCCTCATTCAATTCCCTACGTTTCAAGTACCTATACGCTTAATTTGGTTGAGAATTGTGGATTTGCCCAACTTCACAAGTTGGGACCTCGGAGCCATGTCGCTGGCCGAAGGTAGAAGAAGGTTGTGTGGTTTTTGACGGTTTTACCCCTCCGTGTTCTTCAGTTCACCATTTTTATTCGCTGCCCTTTTGGTCTTTGGCCCACATAGCAATTATCTAAATTCTGATTTGTTTATCATGTTTAATAGTAGAGACTTGGTATTTACAACATGGTATCAGAGCATCAAGGTAGTTGATTTCTTGACTAATTCAAATTGTATCCTAGATAGAACCCTTATCTTATATAGTTTCTCTATAGTAAGTTTTTCACCTTAGAGTTGACCTAGCATGAAAGTTTGATTTAGGATGATAATAATTTCATATTAAAAATAAAATTTGTCAACTTTTTGGTGAATTGTCTATTGAGAAGCTACTAGAGCAATAAGTTGAAGTGATGGTGTCTAGAAAGGGTCAGAGCTTGGGGGCTGGCAATATTTTCCTCCGCCCCACTAGCTTGGTAACGAGGACTCCTGAGCTCATATGACCTGGCCTGGCCTGATCTGATGCAGACAGCTCGAAATAGTCTATCTTTGGGCATGTTGCCTAATTGTTGAATACCTTAGGAAAACCATAAGTGATGATTTGATCTCTTACACAAAAATCATCCTTAAGAACCTTAAACTCCTATGTTTAGGGTTTAGTGTACCCTATGTTATACCCTGAAGCTTGGTTAGTAAATCCTTTTAGTGTTGAGTTTTATGTACCCTTTTACCCTTAGCTTATTTTGACTTAGGTTGACCCTTTTAAGGGATGGTGTGAGAGTAATGGTGTTAGTACCCTATTTGGTTTTGCAAAGATGATTTCGAGGACGAAATCCCTTTTTAGGGGGATGGAATCTCAACTAAAAGCAAAATAAAATTCCTTTGGAGTTAAAAACCCTAACCATGTGGACATAGGTACATAATAACTTATGTGAACAATAATTTACCAAACACATTATTCTAGTGATTGAACTAGTTTGTTTATACACACATGAATATGTAGTAAGTCATATAGAGATAATTCATATGCTTGAACCTTCACATATTCTTTATGCACATAATAACAAGTTATTAATTGTGAATATACATAATGTTGAATATGTCACCCTAATGGTAAAATGTGTATGGATAATGCACCCTAAGGATTCTTTAATATGTAGTGGTCATGTTGACCTAAACCCTAATATGTAATCATATAGCTTTGACAACATATATATATATATATATATATATATCCTTAATGCCTTTCATGATATATTAATGACATTAGGTGTCATCATCACATAATACACCTTAATACATGTAAATGGATTATAGTCACAAAGTTATCAATATATGTAAGGTATACCACCTTGTTCTCTAATGAACACCTCATCATAACTTGATATGTGAATTAATTCATTAATATTTAATGTGTTACATCATGTTCTTTAAAATGCATATAATGACTCAAATATGATAATGAATAATTGTATTCACATAAATATTCATAAATGCCTAATGTATAATAAAATATGTATAATTTATAATATGTAGTGTAATGGACGAAAATGATTAATGATGTCATTAATATGAGTATGAAAGATGATATGAAAATGGGCAATATGAACATTATTTGGAATTATTATAGCCTTAATAACTTGTTGGATAATATTAACTTTTTTTTCTACAAAATAATTTGTGATAATTCTACGTGATAGTTTTAAGAGGATAATGGAAAATGAATTCATGTTATTAAGGCTTTTGACCTAATACATTAATTAATGTTGAAATGTCTTAGAAAATCCTAATTGTGTTTAAAACCCTTAATGAGGGAAATACACATGATATAATATTGAGATATAATTGTTTGGGAATAAAATGTGGCAGAAGTGGTAGTATAATAAATATGATACCGCTTCATGATGGAGATTATGCTAATAAGGCAAAAATGTTAATTGGAGTTTGATAAAAGGCTATAGATTTTGTGGAAACCTTAGTAACACCTGACTTATGTAGATTTTGTGTTGTACCCTAGATTAAGGGTTATAACCTAGTGTTTAAGGTTGGGATGTTTCACACCCACCCTCTATTCCCTCTTGTTGTGATTTCGGGGACGAAATCCTCTTTAAGGGGTGGTGTGTTGTAACATACTGAATCTCAGGGTCTTTCCTGCAATTTACCCACTTTTGAGCTATTCTTGGCCTTCTAGTCCATTTGGACCTTTTTCATAAATTTCCCTTCTTTTATATTCTTCTTGGACTCTTTGTGCAATTTGAGCACAATTCGAGGTTGAAATTACATTTTTCCCTCATTTATATGAATGGAGGGGTGTTTTCACAAATAACCCACTTAAGGTAATAATTAAGGGATAATAATGCAAATTGGAATTTTATGTGAGAATATAAGTAGATAATATTAATTTGGAGCTTTTTGGATAAATATATTAGCAATAATGTGTATTTAAGTAAATGTATGAGAATATTAACCTTAATTATTTCTCTCTCCTCAAAATATGATTTGAATTCATGAAAATATGTTATTTAATTGAAAAATGATTATTGAAATCTTAATGTGTTTAATATCTCGAAATTTACTCACATGTTTCATAGAAATAAGTCTTTTTATATAACTCATACATTTTCATATATTAATATACACTTTAATGAGCAATATATTTATTAAGGGTCATATTATGAGTAAAACGAGAATATAATTGCATAGCATTGTTCTAGACTTTAATATGAGCATGTGGCTAAAATTTGGTGGCTTAGGGACTTCGTTTGACCCCTCAAATCCATTTTATACGAGTTTAATAAAGTGAGCATATGGTTTTAAATGATATTCATTTAAATATGTGTAACACATGTGAGGAGTTGTTGGACACACACAGCAGCGACCGTTGGATCAAGATCCAACGGCGCACGCGTCGTCTTCCTCCTCTGAACCGTCGCCGGTAAGGGGTAGTTTAACAGCTCGACTTCTCACCTTCTTTCTCCCTCGTTTCTCCACCAAATCGAGTGATTTCTTCGGCTTTGAATTCGTAGCGACCCTCCAGTTCGTTTGAGCTCTCACTCATCCAGTGAGGTGCAGCATAGATGAAACACCGTTCTTGTCCGGCCATGGCTCCTCACCTCCACTTTCGCTTCGGCTCCACAGACATCCCCACCTCTAGAAACCTTTCTATCCACTCAATTTGGTCCGAAGAAGTGTTTGTGGCCGCCGACAAGGAGTTGTTCACCCTGATCTTGCGGAGCTTTTTCACAGAGCTAGGAGCAACCATAAGCAAAATTGAACATGTAGGTGAATTCCTCGTTCAATTCCCTACGTTTCGAGTACCTATACGCTTAATTTGGTTGATAATTGTGGATTTGCCCAACTTCACAAGTTGAGACATCGGAGCCATGTAGCCGAAGGTAGAAGAAGGCCGAGTGGTTTTTGACGGTTTTACCCCTCCGTGCTCTTCAGTTCGCCGTTTTTATTCGCTGCCCTTTTGGTCTTTGGCCCACATAGCAATTATCTAAATTTCGATTGGTCTATCTTGTTTAATTCATAGTAAATTGCTCGGTTATCGGAAAAATACAAATAAATAGTCGTTGGAAAGGATTTTTCGAGTAGAATCCGAATTTATAGTTTTTGAGTCCTTTTTTCAATTACAACTCTGATAATTAATTCAAACCTCAATTTCAATGTATAAAGTGTTATAAAATGATAATAATAGTGTTTTAACTCTATTTTTGGTAAATAAATATGTTTTCTCAAGTAGAAAAATATTAGGAATCGTTTGGCCCTGTTTCCAGACCCAAAATCTAAAGTTTTAATCCATGGTTTATAAATATGGACTTTTTTGTACACCCATATTTTTTCGACTACCTTCTTTGTTCCTCCGTTCGTCCTCTGTCAACCTCCTCAAAGAATTGTGTTTCTTTGTGGTATTGCGCCTTTAGCCAATCTGGGCACGTTTGAAACGTGATGCTTATTTCTTCTATTTTCAGCACTTCTTAACCATCATATCAGCTAGCATATTAATATCTCTGGATTTGTACATAATCTGAATGTGAATGTGTTCCTTCAGTTCTTTCATTATCGCTCCTGCTATGTTCCTAAGATTCGGGGGCAATCTAATTTGCCATTGACTATCTCTACAGCCTGCTTGGAGTCACTCTGCGCAAAGATCCTCCTCTTCTGCATTTGCTTGTCGTTCCTGCATCCTAACAGCAGCGCCTTCATCTCTCCCCAAAGAGGATTGTTTCCTGTGTATCTTTTTGCACCTCCTCGTATCCAGTTCTTGTGTCCATCTCTTGCTATGTAGCCCACCACTGTGATAGCTCTGCCCGTATTGACTATTGCGTCGACAGTGATCAGTCCATCTTCTTCGCCTAGTTCCTCCCATTTGTTTGTGGTCTGCTTTCGTTGTTTTTTCTCTTTCCTGTTTGCCATTTGTATTTCTTATGCCAGGCCCTTAATCTTCTTTATTATTACTGATATGCTGGTCTTGCTCTTATTGAATATCTGTTCATTCCTCGTTTTCCACAGAATCTAGCTGCCAACCGAGAAGAGTGTTTGCCATTGATCGCAGATTCCTTTCTTCTTCAAATTGTTTTCCATCCATTCCTTGAGGTTCATTGAGAAGAAATCATCTCCCCTCGCTCCTCTTACCAATTTCCATGTTTCCTTGCTTATTTGGCAGTCCCAAACTTCATGTAGGCTTGTCTCCTTAGCCTCCCCACACCTTCCGCACGTAGGTACCTCTGTCAATTTTCTCACCCATCTTAGTTTATTAGTCAATCATTTTATACTTAAAGTATCTTTAAGTAACCTAATACATGTGCAATGCTTGTAACTAGGGAAATATGGAATGGTGATACAATCAGTTTGGTGAATGTGATGGTAAATAATTAAAACAGATATGTGATGCCTATTTTTGGTATGTGGATCCTATTTGTGTATGTGAATCATATTTATGTGAACATCTATGATGAATGTGAAATCTATGTGGAATGTATATTTTGAAAACTACCTATCTTTCAGTTGGGACTGTTCCAACCCCACAATAACTATGGTGCTAGCCTTGTCATCCTTCTAATTTCATTTATTGGCTCTTTACTTATTTTATGCCATTGTGGCTCATTCACTTGAATCATGCTACTACATATGTTTCCACCTTTACTTGGAAATGCTTTAATCTTATTATTGCCTATGGTGTCTTATCCTTTTGAGATATTTGGAAGCATTGTATAATGTTGTTGTTTGTTGACTCTTTTGGTATTATATAGGCTAATCCCAATAAAAAGAAAAATCATAGACGAAACGCCATTCTTGGTTGGCCATGGCTCCTCATCTCCACCTTCGCTTCGGCTCCACAGACATCCCCACCTATAAATAACACACCCCACAACTTCTTTGTCCCCCTAGAAACCTTTCTATCCACTCAATTTGGTCCGAAGAAGTGTATGTGGCTGCCGACGAGGAGTTGTTCACCCTGAGCTTGCGGAGCTTTTTCACGGAGCTAGGAGCAACCATAAGAGAAATTGAACCCGTAGGTGCGTTCCTCGTTCAATTCCCTACGTTTCAAGTACGTATACGCTTAATTTAGTTGAGAATTGTGGATTTGCCCAACTTCACAAGTTGGGACCTCGGAGCCATGTCGCTGACCGAAGGTAGAAGAAGGCCGAGTGGTTTTTGACGGTTTTACCCCTCCGTGCTCTTCAGTTCGCCGTTTTTATTCGCTTCCCTTTTGGTCTTTGGCCCACATAGCAATTATCTAAATTCTGATTTATTTATCATGTTTAATAGTAAAGACTTGGTCTTTACAACATGGTATTAGAGCATCAAGGTAGTTAGATTCTTGACTAATTCAAATTGTCACCTAGATAGAACCCTTATCTTATATAGTTTCTCTATAGTAAGTTTTTCACATTAGAGTTGACCTAGCATGAAAGTTTGATTTAGGATCATAATAATTTCATATTAAAAATAGAATTTGTCAACTTTTTGGTGAATTGTTTATTGAGAAGCTACTAGAGCAATAAGTTGAAGTGATGGTGTCTAGAAAGGGTCAAAGCTTGGGGGATGGCAATATTTTCCTCCGCCCCACTAGCTTGGTAACGAGGAATCCTGAGCTCATATGACCTGGCCTGGCCTGATCTGATGCAGACAGCTCAAAATAGTCTATCTTTGGGCATGTTGCCTAATTGTTGAATACCTTAGGAAAACCATAAGTGATGATTTGATCTCTTAGACAAAAATCATTCTTAAGAACCTTAAACTCCTATATTTAGGGTTTAGTGTACCCTATGTTACACCCTGAAGCTTGGTTAGTAACTCCTTTTAGTGTTGAGTTTTATGTACCATTTTACCCTTAGCTTAGTTTGACTTAGGTTGACCCTTTTGAGGGATGGTGTAGGGTAATGGTGTTAGTACCCTATTTGGTTTTGCAAAGCTGATTTCGAGGACGAAATCCCTTTTTAGAGGCATGGAATCCCAATTAAAAGCAAATTCAAATTCCTTTGGAGTTAGAAACCCTAACCATGTGGACATAGGTACATAATAACTTATGTGAACAATAATTTGCCAAACACATTATTCTTGTAATTGAACTTGTTTGTTTTTACACACATGAATATGTAGTAAGTCATATAGAGATAATTCATATGCTTGAACATTCACATATTCTTGATGCACATAATAACAAGTTATTAATTGTGAATATACATAATGTTTAATATGTCACCCTAATGGTAAAATGTGTATGGATAATGCACCCTAAGGATGCTTTAATATGTAGTGGTCATGTTGACCTAAACCCTAATATGTAATCATATAGATTTGACAACATATACATATATATATCCTTAATTCCTTTCATGATATATTAATGACATTAGGTGTCATCATCACATAATATACCTTTATACATGTAAATGGATTATAGTCACAAAGTTATCAATATATGTAAGGTATATCACCTTGTTCTCTAATGAACACCTCATCATAACTTGATATGTGAATTAATTCATTAATATTTAATGTGTTACATCTTGTTCAGTAAAATGCATATAATGACTCAAATATGATAATGAATAATTGTATTCACATAAATATTCATAAATGCCTAATGTATATTAAAATATGTATAATTTATAATATGTAGTGTAATGGAAGAAAATGATTAATGATGTCATTAATATGAGTATGAAAGATGATATGAAAATGTGCAATATGAACATTATTTGGAATTATTATAGGCTTAATAACTTGTTGGATAATATTAACTTTTTTTCTACAAAATAATTTGTGATAATTCTACATGATAGTTTTAAGAGGATAATGGAAAATGAATTCATGTTATTAAGGCTTTTGACCTAATACATTCATTAATGTTGAAATGGCTTAGAAAATCCTAATTGTGTTTAAAACCCTTGATGAGGGAAATACATATGATATAATATTGAGATATAATTGTTTGGGAATAAAATGTGGCACAAGTGGTAGTATAATAAATATAATACCTCTTCATCATGGAGATTATGCTAATAAGGCAAAAATGTTAATTTGAGTTTGATAAAAGGCTATTGGTTTTGTGGAAACCTTAGTAGAACCTGACGTATGTAGATTTTGTGTTGTACCCTAGATTAAGGGTTATAACCTAGTGTTTAAGGTTGGGATGTTTCACACCCACCCTCTATTCCCTCTTGTTGTGATTTCGGGGATGAAATCCTCTTTAAGGGGTGGTGTGCTGTAACATACTGAATCTCAGGGTCTTTCCTGCAATTTACCCACTTTTGAGATATTTTTGGCCTTCTAGTCCATTTGGACCTTTTTCATAAATTTCCCTTCTTTTATATTCTTCTTGGACTCTTTGTGCAATTTGAGCACAATTCGAGGTTGAAATTACATTTTCCCCTCATTTATATGAATGGAAGGGTGTTTTCACAAATAACCCACTTAAGGTAATAATTAAGGGCTAATAATGCAAAATGTAATTTTATGTGAGAATAAAAGTAGATAATATTAATTGGGAGCTTTTTGGATAAATATATTAGCAATAATGTGTATTTAAGTTAATGTATGAGAATATTAACCTTAATTGTTTCTCTCTCCTCAAAATATGATTTTAATTCATGAAAATATGTTATTTAATTGAGAAATGATTATTAAAATCTTAATGTGTTTAATATCTCGAAATTTACTCACATGTTTCATAGAAATAAGTCTTTTCATATAACTCATTCATTTTAATATATTAATATACACTTTAATGAGAAATATATTTATTAAGGGTCATATTATAAGTAAAACGAGAATATAATTGCATAGCATTGTTCTAGACTTTAATATGAGCATCTGGCTAAAATTTGGTGGCTTTTGGACTTTGTTTGACCCCACAAATCCATTTTATACGAATTTAATAAAGTGAGCATATGGTTTTAAATGATATTCATTTAAATATATGTAACACATGTGAGGAGTTGTTGGACGCACGCAGCAGTGACCTGCATCGTCTTCCTCCTCTGAACCGTCACCGGTCAGGGTAGTTAAACAACTCGGCTTCTCGCCTTCTTTCTCCCCCGTTTCTCCACCAAATTGAGTGATTTCTTCGGCTTTGAATTCGTAGCGACCCTCCGGTTCATTTGAGCTCTCACTCGTCTAGTGAGGTGCAGCATAGACGAAACGCCATTCTTGGCCGACCATGGCTCCTCACCTCCACCTTCGCTTCGGCTCCACAGACATCCCCCCCTATAAATAACACACCCACAGCTTCTTTGTCCCTCTAGAAACCTTTCTATCCACTAAATTTGGTCTGAATAAGTATGTGTGGCCGCCGACGAGGAGTTGTTCACCCTGAGCTTGCGGAACATTTTCACGGAGCTAGGAGCAACCATAAGCAAAATTGAACCCATAGTTGTGTTCCTCGTTCAATTCCCTACGTTTCGAGTGCCTATACGCTTAATTTAGTTGAGAATTGTAGATTTTCCCAACTTCACAAGTTGGGACCTCGGAGCCATGTGGCTGGCCCAAGGTAGAAGAAGGCCGAGTGATTTTTGATGGTTTTACCCCTCCGTGCTCTTCAGTTTGCCGTTTTTATTCGCTGCCCTTTTGGTCTTTGGCCCACATAGCAATTATCTAAATTCTGATTGGTCTATCTTGTTTAATTCGTAGTAAATCACTCGGTTATCGGAAAAATATAAATAAATAGTCGTTGGAAAGTATTTTTCGAGTAGAATTCGAATTTCCAGTTTTTGAGTACTGTTTTCCATTCTAACTCTGATAATTAATTCAAACCTCAATTTAAATGTATAAAGTGTTATAAAATGATAATAATAGTGTTTTAACTCTGTTTTTGGTAAATAAATATGTTTTCTCAAGTAGAAAAATATTAGAAATTGTTTGACCCTATTTACAGACCCAAAATATAAAGTTTTAATCCATGGTTTATAAATATGGACATTTTACACTTAAAGTATCTTTAAGTAACCTAATACATGTGCAATGCTTGTAACTAGGGAAATATGGAATGGTGATACAATCAGTTTGGTGAATGTGATGGTAAATAATTAAAATAGGTATGTGATGCCTATTTTTGGTATGTGGATCCTATTTGTGTATGTGAATCATATTTATGTGAACATCTATGATGAATGTGAAATCTATGTGGAATGTATATTGTGCAAACTACCTATCTTTCAGTTGGGACTATTCCAACCCCACAATCACTATGGTGCTAGCCTTGTCATCCTTCTAATTTCATTTATTGGCTCTTTACTTATTTTATGCCATTGTGGCTCATTCACTTGAATCATGCTACTACATATGTTTCCACCTTTACTTGGAAATACTTTAATCTTATTATTGCCTATGGTGGCTTATCCTTTTGATATATTTGGAAGCATTATATAATGTTGTTGTTTGTTGACTCTTTTGCTTCTTGGAGCTCTTGTATATTGTTGTTACCTATGATGGCCTGTTTATTTATTTCTTGGGTTTTATTCCCAATGCTAAGTTGCAATCTTGTTACTTTTCACTATACTGTCAAGTGACTATTTAAGCATGATGTATTTTAGGCCAAATGATAATGTAGTATACATGAGTACAAACCAACCACAGGGAACTGGGGGTTTAGTCCCCCCTACCAGGCACTGGGGTTTTAGTCCCCCTACCACTTTTTAGGCACTGGGGTTTTAGTCCCCCTTCCATTGGTGAGGTCCGGTAGGTGCCTCACCCTACATTGAGATGAGTTTGTGTCTTAATATATTCATGCTATGTGATTTTTATTTTGGTGATTGTATATGGAAGTTCTCTTATTCGTATTTGAATATATATCTCATTCTCTTAAACTCTTGTAGCATAGAGAATCCTTTATTGTGCAATGTTGTCGACTATTACATGTCCAATTCTTCTCATTAACACATACCTTTTTATCTTTCTCTTGCTGGATGACCCCAACCATCCAGGTTAGGATCAGAGTGCGCGTGGAAGCTTGGTGAACCTAAGGACAAGGATAGGAGATGAAGAAGAGGAACACATAGTTTTCTTAATCATAGATGGTTTTATGTTTTAAGTAGTTTGTTTAGAGACAATGTTGTATTGGTCTAAGTTTTCCTCTACCAAGATCCTTGTCCTTGTATAAAGTTGTACTCCCATTTGGGAAATTTTTGTATTGTACTCTTTATACATTTTGAATAAAGTCAAGATTTAATTCTTCCGCTGCCACACAATTGGTGATTTGTTTATTGATGCGCGTCGTTGTACACGCAATAATCACTAGGAAAAGTCCTAGAGTTTAACCTTCTAACCCGGTTGTCAACTTGTTGTGAACAACAAGTCAACTTAGTATAGATAGGTATCGATCCAAGGGACGACAGAAAGGAAAAGTCGAAATCCAAATCCGATTGCAAGTACAAAAATTAAATTCCGATTTGAGAGAGTTATTAATACTAAGAACAAAAATAGAAGTGCTGAAATAAAATTTAACTAAGCAAAGAAATAAAGATCTGGGGTCCGGAAGATCACCACCAAAATCATGTTCCTATTCAACTAATCAAATTCTAAACTCCAAGGATCAAATCAGGACCTTGTGTTTACATGTCCTTATGGACAAACTCACAAGGGTCAGACTTCCCGTGAACCCGTTGGTCCCGGCGTTCACGGATCATTGCCCAATCGTCCAATATACCATTATCTACGGTCATATCAAAAAGCATGTGAATTCAAACCGGCATTCAAACCCAAGGATCAGGTGGTCGGGTCACCAAGGATTATAACAAGAATAAGATTAAATAGACGAAAAGATGATAATCGCAATTAAGGGACTATTGTTTCATTCTTACAGAGATCCACGGTCATATCACTCCATAAGAATATATCAGATCATACAAATAACCACAAAGAAACAGAGAGAAGACATTTGTTCGATGGAGGAATATAATTGATTAAATTGAATAGAACCGGGCTAAGGGGCTACTTCCATTCCCCAGAGAGATTTACTCAGATATAACAAGACCAGAAGAATTACAAACTAAAATGAGATCCAACATTATACAAGATGTGGTCTACAACTAAAAAATGGATGAAATAGAATGAAGAATGGAATGCTTTTACAAGTGGAAAGTCTCTCCTTTTATAGGAGGAGGAGGGGGTAGGCTGCCCTCAAAAAAGAGGGAAAAAAGAGAGTGAACATGCTTTTTGAATTTTCTGGATCTGGTCAAATTGAAAGTTGATTGTCTTTAATTATCTTGACCATGTAACTCTTTTAATGCAGATTCTCGCAGTAGCGACTTCGAATATATTTATCTCCTGTGCAACGCACAAAAGTGGTCCAAATAATAGGATTTTCATTTAGGAAATTAAATTCCCTTTCCAATGAATACTTGTACACTCAATTTGGAGTTTGAATGTAAGAGTTATGTCACTTTTGGTGGAGGGTATATACGAATTTCTGGACTGCGGCAAATTGTGTGATTTTCCTACAAAACCCAAGAAAATGGAATTAAAACTCCAATTAAAGAGAAAAATATAAAATAACAAAACTAATTATGAAATTAAGAGAATAAATGACAAAACAATCCTAAACAAATATAAAAAATTTACAAATAAAATGGATAAATATACATTTATCAAAATACCCCGGACTTGAATCTTTGTTTATCCTCAAACAAATAAAATCACAAATTATTCCAATTTATACTAACAACATGTCTATCCTCACCCTTGTAACATCACTTTATTTCTTACCTCCAAATTTGGCCAAGCAACCCAATCTCCTAAAACCACAAAACACAAAATTCTATATTCTCTATTAAAAACAAATATCATATCTTTTTTCTAAATCAAGATTTTGTCGAAAAACATGCTTCATCTTACTTCTGCTTTGACACTCTTATTTTTATTATTGTATTTTTTTATGTGAGTTGTTGCGCAAGAAGAAGATGAAATTTGGGGGTGTGAAAATAAGGAAGGAAGTGATGAATTTTTTTTTTGATCCCTCCTCTATTCGACTTGGGATTTAAATTTGTGGAGTTGTGGCTATATTGGTCACAATTTTTTTTCATGTACACTTTTGGCATCTTTTGATGGTATGCCCCTTTGTGGGGTATGGAATTTTTTATATGGGAAGCATGCCACCCCAGACTTGATTTTTGTCGGGTGGTGATTCTTTACTTCTCTTTTTTAGAAAGAAAATAAGGGGGAAACAAAAGGTGTCCTTGTGCTTATAACTTCACACATTTTTTTGAAAGTGTCATTACATCAGAAAGAACATTCATGTCAATCACATTTTACAAAATTTATATCAAGTTAATCAACAGTTTAAAAATAGAGAAAATTTGTGTTTGGTTTTGATTGATTCCATACAGCTTGCCAACTTTTCCAAGGAGTGATGTTATTTTGGGGTCCTAGGTGACATGGTGGTTTCAGACATGACAATTTGTAACAATTTTTGCAAAAGATTTACTAAATTCAAAGGGGTACAATGATAAACATCTATTCATATTGGACGACTAGATAAAGGCCATTTTACAACAAAAGAAATAAAAACATGACCGGCTAGATAATGGTCATGCACAAAGCAACTATATGCAAAATAAAAAAAAAGTAGAAATAATGTAGAAAAAAATAAGGGGGTGGAATAGAAACATACCACCCACCTCCACCCCGGACTTAGATTTTTGCTCGTCCCGAGCAAAATCAAAATCCGAGATGGAGGGAAGAGAAGAGCGAGGATTCTCCAGGTGGCCCTGGTAGCTCAAAAAAACTCCAGTTGAAGGGGATGTGTATGAGGGCTGGGACCTTTATCTGAGGAGCTTCATAGTGTACCCTATGATAGGGTAATTGTAGAAGCTCAGTGTGGTGCTCATATTTTCTTTCACCTCGCATTCCCTCCAATAGGATCCAAAGATCTTCCATCAATAGAAGGGGAAATGTTGAAGATGGACGTGGATTTGGGGAGTTTGGTGGGTACCCAACCAATAAAGTCGCTAGAGTAGGATAGAGTGGAGGATTTGGCTCAGGTTTTCCACCATCATAACGACCTGCATATGAGAGAATTGATGCAAAAGATTTCAAATTTTTTACAAAATTGTTTTGCTTCTCCTCAAAAATAATGTCATCAACATTGGGTTTGGTAAGTTTCATTGTTGATATAACATATGGCTCTAATTCTTTTGTGCAAGGGGTCCCCAAGGATTCAAGAGGGATGAGGACGACTTCCTTACAAACAATAGGAGGGGGTGAGTGGGCTTCTTCCAACGGTGGTATCTCCCCTTCTAGATCAGACATGTGTGGGATGGAAATTGGCTGTGATGGCTTGGGAAGAATCATAAAGGGAATTAGATGTTGATTATTCAAAATAGACTCAAAAGAAGAATATTGGTCTATGGTTTCATTCATATTTATTTTGAGGATGGGAGGAGTTGTTGGATCTTTAGAATGACTCTCCTGCTTTGACATTTCATATTCAAGTAATAGAGTCTCTAAAGGAAAGATAGGGATACCAACGTCCTCATCACACACAAAATATGTCTCCATGGTTTGTTCTATTTCTTCAGGATCTGACATATATGACACAAAATAAGGATCATCATCGTCATTGTCAGGAAGAACCATCTTGGGTTGCTCAAGCTCTATAGGGGGAGTTTGTGATTGATCCTCTAGAAAGGTAGCTAACATGGCTTGACTGGATTCAAGTTTTGCTTGTGCTTCCTCTACCCTCTTTTCTAGGTCCTTAAGTCTCTCTTCTAGTTCAAGATCAATTTGCATTTCACCATAGGATTTATACACCCCAAAATTTTGGTCATCCTCACCACACTCCCCATAGTTTCCTTGGCCATAGTACTCCTCATATTGTTTTGGGTGGCATTGCTCCTCATAATAATCTCCAGAAGATGGTGGATTGTAATTTCCATTGCATCCATCTTGGTAGGAAGATTCAATATTATAAGGTGTCACCAATTCATGAGGAAACATATTTGAACAATCTATATTTTGGGTTTGGGATTCTACTAAGGTGGCCAATAAGGTTTGGCTAGTTAGGAGTTTTGCTGCCATCTTCTCTAGGGACCTAAGTTTTTCTTCTTGTTGAGGATTATACTGGGTATCATAAATAGGTCCCTTACCCCCAACGTTTTGTTGGTCATACCCTCTCTCAGAATATGGGTAGCAAGGTTCTCCATAATGGTTCAAAGAAAAATAAAGATTTGCATTGTACCCGCCAGGATGAAAGGGCTCATAAAGAGGGGTGTTATCAAAAGAATGGGGTAGAGTCGAGCAAGAATGAGATGCATGGTGGTAAAGACCACAATAATAGCATTCTGGTGGATATTGGGATGCCCACTCTATTTGAAAAAAAAGTACCTGAAAAATATGTCAATCAATGAATGAAAGAAGAAAGATTACGAGATAAAAGGTTAGTCAAAATTTCCAAAGAGAACTAAAAATTATAAATAAAAAAAAAATTATGAAATAAACTAAAATTACTAAAAAAATAACTAGAAAGCAATACTGCTGGAATGGAAACTCAGCAGAAAGAGGAGATACACTTCCGGAATTTTACTCGGAAGGTAAAAAGAAATTACAAAAATCTAAAAGAAATTAAAAAAAGACTAAAGTTATGAAAGTTAGAGAATATGAACAAGGAATATACAAGATATACAGGCAACCAGATCTGAAAAACAACTGTGCCGTCCGCGGCAACGGCGCCAAATTGATGTGCGTCGTTGTACACGCAACAATCACTAGGAAAAGTCCTAGAGTTTAACCTTCTAACCTGGTTGTCAACTTGTTGTGAACAACAAGTCAACTTAGTATAGATAGGTATCGATCCAAGGGACGGTAGAAATGAAAAGTTGAAATCCAAATCCGATTGCAAGTACAAAAATTAAATTCCAATTTGAGAGAGTTGTTAATACTAAGAACAAAAATAAAAGTGCTGAAAAAAAATTTAACTAAGCAAAGAAATAAAGATTTGGGGTCCGGAAGATCACCACCAAAACCACGTTCCTATTCAACTAATCAAATTCTAAACTCCAAGGATCAAATCAGGACCTTGTGTTTACATGTCCTTATGGACAAACTCACAAGGGTTAGACTTCCCATGAAGTCGTTGGTCCCGGCGTTCACGGATCATTGCCCAATCGTCCAACATACCATTATCCACGGTCATATCAAAAAGCATGTGAATTCAAATCGGCATTCAAACCCAAGGATCAGGTGGTCGCGCCACCAAGGATTATAACAAGAATAAGATTAAATAGACGAAAAGATGATAATCACAATTAAAGGAATATTGTTTCATTCTTACAGAGATCCACGGTCATATCACTCCATAAGAATATATCAGATCATCCAAATAACCACAAAGAAACAGAGAGAAGACATTTGTTCGATGGAGGAATATAATTGATTAAATTAAATAGAACCGGGCTAAGGGGATACTTCCATTCCCCAGAGAGATTTACTCAGACATAACAAGACCAGAAGAATTGCAAACTAAAATGAGATCCAACATTATACAAGATGTGGTCTACAACTAAAAAATGGATGAAATAGAATGAAGAATGGAATGCTTTTACAAGTGGAAAGTCTCTCCTTTTATAGGAGGAGGAGGGGGTAGGATGCCCTCAAAAAAGAGGGAAAAAAGAGAGGGAACATGCTTTTTGAATTTTCTGGATCTGGTCAAATTGAAAGTTGATTGTCTTTAATTATCTTGACCATGTAACTCTTTTAATGCAGATTCTCACAGCAGCGACTTCGAATATATTTATCTCTCGTGAAACGCACAAAAGTGGTCCAAATAATAGGATTTTCATTTAGGAAATTAAATTCCCTTTCCAATGAATACTTGTACACTCAATTTGGAGTTTGAATGTAAGAGTTATGTCACTTTTAGTGGAGGGTATATACGAATTTCTGGACTGCTGCAAATTGTGTGATTGTCCTACAAAACCCAAGAAAATGGAATTAAAACTCCAATTAAAGAGAAAAATATAAAATAACAAAACTAATTATGAAATTAAGAGAATAAATGACAAAACAATCCTAAACAAATATAAAAAATATACAAATAAAAGGGATAAATATACATTTATCATTTATCATGTTTAATAGTAGAGATTTGGTCTTTACACAAGAGATGGATATAAATCTTTAATGTTGACGACATATACAAGGTTGCAGAAAAATACTATCCAAATATTTTAATGTTTGAATTGAAACATTACAAAATCAGAGTGGTTTCTGTTCCTGTCATGCAAAACCTTAGCACAATTTCAGAGTTATGTCAACTTTTAGTTCATAGCAGAAAGGCAAATAATTATAAGCAGATTTATAAAGTGATTCGACTTGTGTTGACACTTCCAGTTTCAACTGTTACTACTGAAGGACATTTTCTACTATGAAACTTGTGAAGACAAGATTGCGTAATAATATGGAGGATGATTTCTTTTCCGACTGTATGATTATATATATTGAGAAAGAATTAGCAGGGAAGATCACAACGGATGACATAATTGACGAATTCTATGCTTTTAAGACTAGCAAAGCACAACTCAAATAATCTATTGTAATCGTACTGTTATTTTTGAACACTGACTTTTTATAACTATTCAGATTGTTTTGTTCTAATTGATTGCCCCCCCCCCAATGTTTGATTCCAGGTTCCGCCCCTATATGAACTGACGGTGAGGTGGAGAACAAGTATAAGGAGAAGGTTGTGGAACCAATGATGTTGAGGACATTGTCCGCAAAGACTACTACTCGACAATGATTTTGACAACTATAGGGTGGCGAAAGCATCAGATGTGTGGTGATGAAAGAACAACGATGAATTTGCAATGACACACGCATGGCGTTTGAGATGCGACAGCGGTGGCGTGACGGTCGAGGTCCAACAAAGGCAAGATAACAAAAGAATTAAGTTTTTGGCATGCTCACGCCGGTCACGTGAGGCTTCACGTGTGTCCAAATCAGCCTCAAATCAGCACCCAAACCGTCACCACGTGGCAACTGGTGATTGGGTAATTTTTTTGAAATTATGCAATAGGCAAATAAATTTGTTTCACTTATAACTTTTGAACTGTAATGAATTTTTTAATGAAATAAAAACTATTGATTTTGTTAAAAAATGCAATCTAACAAGCCTAATATTGAAATATTTTTGACAAAAAAATAAACAATGATATATATAAGTTAATTGACAGCCAACTATGGCGTCCATAAATGGTTATTGACACCTAAAAATGGTTAGTTGATGCCCAAAATGGTTCATTGACACTCAGAAGTATAAAGATGACGCCGAAATAAGGTACTGACAGCCAAAACAACTATTCAACTATTTTTTGTTCTATTTAGCCATTTTTGGATGGTATGGTGCCCGTAAATAGTTATTGACACCTACAAATGATTAATTGATGTCTAAAATGGTGCATTGACACCCAAAAGTATAAAGATGACGCCCAAATAAGGTAATTGACACCCAAAATGGTTCATTGACACGCAAAAGTTTAAAATGACACTCAAATAAGGTATTTTTAGATGCTATGGCGCCCATAAATGGTTATTGACACCCAAAAATAGTTAATTGACACCTAAAATAGTTCTTTGACACCCAAAGTATAAAGATGATTCCCAAATAAGGTAATTGATACCCAAAATGGTTCATTGACACCCAGAAGTTTAAAATGACACTCAAATAAGGTATTGACAACCAAAACAACATAACGACACCCAAATAGGTATGTTTGACATTTAAGAACTAGTTAATGGCACCCAAAATGGTTCACTGACACCTAGAATTATAACGATGCCTAATGACACCATAAATGGAGTGACACCCAAATATGATTAATTGACGCTCAAAATAGTTCATTGGCATCTAAAATAACTTATTCATATTATTTTTAATTTTTTGTTAAAAATATATCAATATTAGTCTTGTTGGAATGCATTTCTCATAACGAATCTAATAGTTTTTGTTTCGTCAACAAATTCATTACAGTTCAAAAGTTATAAGCAAAACAAATTTATTTATCAATTACACAACCTCCACCTATCCTTCCAATTAAATCTCGACACGTCATCACTCCAAATCAACTCTCCCCCAACAATACCAATTCTCTCCCCCGCATGAGCTGGGCTTGACACCCACCATGCTTAACCCAATCTTTTCCGATAATAAAAGCATAGAGACAACATGTGGCGATGGCGGACCGACAACACGAGTTCTCAGGAGAGAGTTAGATGGAAACGGAAGTAAGGAGATGCCAGCAAACACTAATGCCACCTGGATTTAATTGCTAATGTGATGTTTTGGATGGTATAGATGCATACCAATTACCTGCACGCGATCAACCATACCACCCGAAGCTGAATGGTATGGTTTCCCACCCCAATTTAAAAACCATGGGTGGATCAGTTTTGAGTGGTGGGAGATGGATGTTTGCATTTTTCTAATCCTAGAAAATACCTAATTTCTTTCTCTCTTGAAGTATGTTGCATCTCATTAATCATATTGAGCAGTTGATCTACTTTTATCTCCCTTAATGTGTGTTATATCCCTATTACTCATATTGAGAAATCGCCTATATTTTCTCCCCTTTGGATTTTTGAGACATATACTTACAATTTTTCTTTCTATTCTAAGAATTTGATTCATGAGTGGTTCTTGTGATCTACCCAACTAGATGGATATTCCTTTTGGACTATGATGTATATATTGATCATCTTTTACATGTGAAATCCCATTTTAATATAATGACTTAAATGGAATCTTATTTTCCAATGTGATAGCCTCTTAAATGATCTTTATAATGTATCTTAATTATGAACATGATTGGACATTTAATTATGGGTCCTATGACCCTACATATGATAATTTTTGGATGTTCTCATCCTATTGTTTCAAATTGACTAAACTTATTCTTTCCTCTACATTGTGTATATCTAAGACTAATTTTATTTCTAATAGTAGTAGATGTGTACAACAATACATAGGGCATGCTTTTTCTGCCCAGAGTGTGCTTTTCCATTTGACATATATATAGGGAGGCACTTATTCCGCCTAGGATGCACTCTTCCACCCGATAAATTTTGGATGAAATCCTATGGTGTCCCAATACTGCTTGAAATAACCTTAGTCTAATGTTGTTTACGTTCCCTACTTATGAATTGTGATATTATGATTGTAATATTGCTCTAAGGTAAGAAATCTCTTACTGTTTATCTTCTTTAAATGTCTTTCTTATGATATCCACTTGGATGGTACTTCTCCTCTTGTATGAGAAGCCTTGCCTTTTCCTAATATTACTTAAATCCCCAATTAATATGCTCATAACGACTTTTATACTGCCAATTTTCATCTTTATCTTCTCTTGTGGAGTATACTTACAACCCCTTAGGTAGAGAGCAAGGAGGAGTAAATCAAGTTTGAATAGGACAACTTCAAGTATAGTTGATCCTTCTTGGGAGATAGATTTGAGGTGGTCATATTGTTGGGTTTTTGTGGAGGCTACAGGCACAATGGAAGTAATAAAATATTTCTCCATGTACCCTACTTGAGGATCTCATCAACAAAGTATATTTGAAAAGAGGGGACATGGATATACCTCATTCCGGTGCAAGTCCGGTGACGTCCCTTGGCATGGTGATGTGTGTCATTCCTAGCGTTCACAGACAGTCCCCAGTTGTCCTCCAAACACAGGCAACTCAGCGTCTCATCTCTACTTCATCCACACAGATGGACTAGAACTCCACGTCATTCTTAAGCCAGTGAGAAGGAGAAAACTTCTTCTTGATGACGTGCTAGCCTTGGTTACTCCCCTTCTCTCTCACTTGGGGACGATGACGACTAGGGTTCCCAAACAAGAGCGTGCCTCAACACCTATATATCATGTGTTCAAGCATCCTTGCAAATCTGGATATCATGCCCTTATAAATAACAGAGGGAAGGAAGTAGCATTTCCCAAAATCCTTGGGTAAACAAAAGGTTTTGGCTGCATTTAAAAGAAGCCATGCATGGAAAACTAAAAAAATATTCTGGAATCACTTAATTGACTAATAAATCATACTAATTGATTAACTAATTTCCATTATCCATCTCTAGTTAATCACCCTGGATCAGCCATCTGACTTAATAATGTAATCTATTTAATTTATTTTAAATACTTCAACCAATTAACTCAGATTATATTCCATTATTATTATAGCAGATTACCTAAACATTTTAGTAATCAATTCGATTCGGAACATTTCCAATCACATTCACAATTATGCTCCTATTTGAATCACATCCGATGTGTGTGACTCGGTAGGCTCCAAACTACATTGGTAGTGATGTTCATAGTCATATTATGATTTCACAAGTAATGATTGGTATCTAGCAAGACTTCATTGCTACCCAAGTAATTGGAGAAGTTGGAGAACAACTTAGCCTATCATCTGTCACTAGTGTTAAAGTGAATGTATAATTCATTTGTCTCTTATATCTAGATTGAACTTATGGCATGGAATCATCATCCTCTTCAACATTCAACCCATGTTTATTGAACTAGATCAGACTTCCTGAGATATTGTAAGTTCAATATCACATATTGACTCTCACCAGCATGACCATGCATTTCTCATTCTCGTTTATCAAATGGATAGGATATCAACCTTCTATAGGAGGGGAAAATTCCATCTATATCACTTACAATCATCCCTATATGTCATAGTGCACATGAGTACCACCTTTATGGAAACCCTTATTCAGGATCACGGTGGATGATGTCAAAGCACACCAAATGACATGTGATGAGTGTAGTGATTTTAGGTCTAATAACTACCATAACTGTGAGAGATGACTCTAACTATTAATCATAGTTTCTATGTGTCACTCTCAAGGTGGGTCTATCCGATACACTATTCTCTAACAAGTATCTATGTGCTTGGATTGATATCACATATCATGACTAATGAGATTTTGTCATCAACCAACACACATTCTAGTCTTAAGTGTTATTGTTTTCTATTATCCTTCTACAATAACATCCAACTAGGGACATAACAAGAATGCATGTACTCTTTACATCCATATGATCTCATTTTTTAGTTTGTCAACCCAAAGACATACGCCATTGAATAATATCATTGTTTAGACATTTATTATGTTACATTATATAGTTTAGTTTTCTTATATATAATCATGAGTGGTGAATTATGATATAGAATCAAGAATTATAATAGTTAGATCTTTTATATTTTGTTGCAACACTTTGGTCTTGTATGAAAAAATATACCTATTATTTCATACTTTCTAGTGTGATTAGATTATATAGGTTTATTCCTCAAATTAGTGAGGAGTGGATCCCCTCTCATATCTCACTCATTATAGGAGGACACATGGCTCTTGCTCCTTATCCTTTAGACGAGATAGATCTAGTTCTTTGTGTCACTTATATTCCTTTTCTTCTACACTACATTGTCTCCTTCTTACTCAAGTCATTCTCAAATAGAAGTCATGGTGATCAATATTGGTAGGTATGTGGATGTAAAGTAGAAAGAAGGTTGATTGTGGGTGGATGTGATGAAGATCTCCAAGGCTGAATGGATGGGATGAATATGGACCTTGGAGATGGAGGTATACAGGGAGGAAGTTAATGGACCAACGACCAACAGGGTAGGGAATTGTTTTCAGGGACCCAGCTAGTGGTCCTAGGCAGCAACATATAGGAATATGGGCCTTTGGCTTTTCTACCAAGGCAATATATTTATAGTTAGTCACAATAAGAATTGGATTTTGGTTGCATTTAAAAATACTCATAGCATACAGAAGACATAAACTGTGGGTCCACGCTATTGGTAGGTGGGAGTATATATGTATTTCATGCCTTGATAGGAATTAATACATGAAAGGCCAACATTCCTCAAGTCTATAGCCTACTGAGCGGAGGTGTTGAGATGTTGTTGTTGACATGAACTCATGAGAAGAATGGATTTATAGATCTGGGGTTGCTATTGAGAGTGGGGCAGTTGGTTGTTGCTAGACCTTGATAGAGTTGGCTCTAGAGAACCTTCCCTTGACATCCATTGCTTGATAATCATGCACAAGAGACATGTGTTGACTATTGTGGTGAAGGTGTAAGTTGGTTGTGAGGATTGATAGGTGTATGCTCATAGGTTTGATATAATGGGTCTATTTGTGGCATTTTCCAATTGAGTGTGCATGCCTTAATAAGATTTTCAAGGGCATCATTATTAGGGTAGACTGTATGGAAGGAGAGGCTTTATTAGTAGGATCAAGAGTTGGGCATAATAGGTGTTGGGAAATATGGTCACAGAGTAGGTACGGAAATAAAAATTTATCTATCCATATACCCCAGAATCGCTAGATTGTGTCAACAATTATGCAATGAGAAGGATGGTTTAATAAGTTCATACTTGGTCCTGAAGAAAGGCTAATGACTATTCCTCATTGTAGTAGTGAAACTCTCCTGGTTTCACTGGGATGGTGTCTACAACAGTTCCTCATTTCCACCACATACAACAGGTTGATGTTGTCCTCCTAGCAGTAGACAACAACCTCTATGCCTCTATGGAAGTCCTAAAAGACCACCTAACACTCCTATCATCCTTCTAGAAGAGACAGGAAGGAGTTGTCCCGTATTTTGGTGTACTAGTCAACAACTTTCTCTCCCAAAACTGTTCTCCCTTTCTATCCCTCCCTTTATCGGGTGGGACTTGCTCGGGATCTCTATTGGTTACAAAAACTAGAGAGGACAATAATTGTCAGAGATAATTTTTTTCTTGTGTCTCTGGGAATCCCCCAGTAAACCTCTATTTATAGGAGGGTTAGGGTTCCCAGTCTATGTAGGACTGGAAGGGAACAAAATATCACAAATTTTCACAACCTGCGACAGGCAAAACGGTCAGTTCACAAGTGAACTAATTAGTTGGCATGTGATCCAATTAGTTCAACAAGTGAACTAGTCATTTCATCATGTTTCTAAATCACAATTGTATTGGAAATTAGCATCCAATTTAATGCATAACATGACATTAGCACAAATCCTTGAAACAATTAAATTGACCCACCAACCGTTTGGTTCACAACCTGATCTTGTCGGTTTATGGACCTGATCTGATCGGTTCACTTCTAGAATTGGTCAGTTCAATGTCCAGAATTGCCAAACTTGGTTATATTGAACTGACACACTGAAATGATCGGTTCAACACTTGAACTAGTCGGTTCAATTGTCCAGTCAGTCAATTTTCAACCAATGTTGTTTAAATTGAATACTAAAACACTTTAGCAATCAATTTAATTATTATTCATGATTAAACTCCTCTCCTAGGTGTATCCTATGTGTGTGACTCCATAGGTTCCTATTTATGTTGGCAGTGAATGTCCATATCATGTCTATAATATCACAAGCAAAGAGTATTGTCTAGTCACACATCATTGCTACCCAAATAATTAGAAAAGTTGGAGAACAACTTCAACCTATGATATGTGTCAGGTGTTAAATTGATTGTCTAATTCCTTTTCCTCTAAAATTTTGAATGAAATCGAGGCATGGAATTGTCATCCTCTCAACATTCAATACATGTTCCTTGATCCAGAGCAGAGTGTCTGAGATATATGTGACCTCAATATCATATATTGATCCACATGTGCATGAACATACTTTTCTTAGTCTCTCTTATCAAGTGGCCAGGATATCAAAATTATGTAAGTGGGACAAATCCCATGTACATCACTCACATTCATCCCCATGTGTCACAATGTACTCAATCATCACCTTTATGGCAACCCTTATTCAGGATCACGGTGGATGATGTCAAAGCATACTGAATGACATGTGACAAATGTAGTGACTTTAGGTTTAAAGAACCATAATCACCACCTTCACTGTGGGAGATGATTATGATCTTCATGTATGGTTTCTAGGTGTCAATCTCAAGGTGGTTCTACCTAATACACTGTTCCCTAACAATTATCTATGTGCTTGGTTTGATATCACAAATATTTTGACTGATGATATTTTGTCATCAACCAACACACACTCTAGTCTTTAGTGTTTCTATTATCTATCTTCCTTCTAAGTAACATCCATCTAGGGACATAATAAGAATCTACATTCTCTTATATCCATATGATCTCATTGTTAGTCACGTACTTGAAGACATACATCATTTAGTATTGTCATTCTTTAGACATTCACTATGTTTTCTCATTATCTCATAATTGAGTGAAACATAATAAATTGGAAGATCGCCTTTATTATTAATCAAATCTTTTATATGATATGTCATTGCAATCTTCATATGATTGGATCTCTGGGCACACATACCAATAGACTCCCACTTACACTTAGATTCAATCACTGACAAAAATTATTCTTAGTGATCTAAATATGTCCATTATGTTTCAGTTGTGCAAGTACTAATCCAGTGGGTCAGCAACATTTTGCTATAGTCGGTATATTGCATGTTTTACATCACTTCACTATATGACATCTTGTATGAGATGGAATTGAAGTAGTATGCAATATAGTATTATGTGAGTAACAAGTATCTCCAATGTTTTCATAATATTTCTACTGTATCATTAATGGTTGGAACATTCATAAGTTCATCTATAAGAACTTCTAGATCCATATAGTACTCACTCCTATGTTCATAACACATGACATATGACTTCTATTATAGAATATTAAATAATGGTCTTATTAGTTCGGAATTCTTTTAGACTAATAACTCTTCTCTAAGATCAAACACACACTTTTATATAACGATCATTTCCAGTCATTCTGAAAGCTTGGATCGATGTAACCCTTCACATCCAACTCTTCCTTATTACCAAATTGAAGCAACTAATCTTATAGTACTTCTCAAGTACTAATGGATGTGATTAATGACATTTTGATGTCCTTTATTGGTTATGACAAATATCTTCTTTTCATGTCCAAAACATATAAGATGATGGGATGAGTACATTATATTGCATATAGATCCACATGTGAATGCATATGGCATCTCTTCGATTCTTCACAATAATTGGAACATTGGATTCTTGAGAAACTAATCCCATCTTCATGGACAGATTCTCCCATATTGAATCCTTCATGTTGAACTCTTTTTGCATTTTACCAATATATGTGATCATTATTAGGTTTAGAAACTTTTTGGAATTATATCTATAGATCTCAATTCCTATCACATAGGATGTTTCGCCTAATCCTTCATGTTGTTGGCTATTACCATGCCATTTTCAACATTTACAGTATTGATATGTTATCCCCATCAATATGTGGAATATTTATATGCTTCCACTAAATATTTTACAATCACATATTTCATATTTTATCATGACTCAAGTCAAACTCTTTGATTGTCTTGTCAAATCAAAGATTCTAGTTCTGAGATGCTTATTTCAATCTCTAGATTGAACATTGTAGTTTATAGACTTTATTTTCATTTAATGGGGTTATGAAACCATCAGGCTATGTCAAATACACATTCTCTAATTTATTCCTATTAAGGAATGTGGTTTTAAACTTCATATGCCAAATCATGTAGTCTTATCAAGATGTAGTAACAAACACACTCATTGATAATGGGATTTCATCATGTTCAACACTTTGAACTAATTTGAAAAACCTTTCATCCAATATATCCTTTATGTCATCCACTTGGTCTCCCTTATGAAGACCAAATTGCACCTTCTGGGTTTTACCCCTCTAGGTGGTATCACCAAGGTCATACCTTATTGGTGTTTATGGATTCCGTTCTGGATATAATGGCCTCAAGCCATTACTCAGACTTTGGTCTCTCAATAGTTCTTAGTTGAATGTTGGCTCATCATCTTATGACCAACTCACAACTTATCTGAGTTATAGGATTCACAATGTTTTAATCTCAGACATGTTTTACAAGAACTATGAGCTTTGTGTGTTACATAAAGAACTTGAGATTCCACTACTACTTGTGACTCTCTGTGTTCTCATTGTGCCTCATATGGTTCAAATGTTCTTTGTTGAATTCAAACTTTTCAAGTTGTACTTTACTCCCATAGATTCTAGTGGAATTCATTCATCCAACAACAAACACGTTTTTTATTGGTTTGAGATTAGTAGTGTTCAACCAATTATGATTTGTAGATAACCTTTTCAAAGAAACTACTTTCTTCATATATTTTTCAATCCTTAAGACATATTAGGACATTCCCATATCATATATCATATGATGTGTTTAAAACCATTTTAGATGGTAATTTATTTTAGTGTTAAGAATATTTCTAGGGGAAGTTAGAATATTAGATTAAATGATAATCATGTCATGACTCATCATGATGTGATTCCTTCATTATGATACATCATCATGTTTCAGGTAGAGTTTGATTGTGATATACTATCACATTCTCTCCAGGAGGTCCTCAAACTATTCCTATAAAGTATTTCAACTTTCGATCATATCAAAATATATTAATACCTTTAATGAAGTTGTGTACTTCATGGTACATATCACCATATTATCAGTAAATATAAGGAAGTGCAAACAACTATTTGCAGCATTTATTCCAAAGGTCTTTGTACATCATTATGTACATGTCCTTGTAGAATTTTCATTCTCCCACAACACCTATTGAGAGGTGGTTTGTCATGTTTCTCATGTATAAGACTTGCATGTCTCTTATTGATTTAATAACCAAAAGAGTCTAGATAAACATCAATATGAATTCCATAAATACATTTCTCATATGTGTGTTCTAGATGACAATGATATTAGTTGTTGATTGTTTGAGTTATCAATTATAATTTTTTGGTGCTTACAATGTGAGCATTCATCTTTTGATCCAATAACATAAAGATCATAAGATATTTGGGGCAATTCCAAACAAGATCACATCTTTGAAATAGAAACATTTACAACTTGTTATTTATAATCATCTTGGTACATACAAGAATCATAAAGTAAAAGGTTTCTATTTATTGGCATAATGAAATAGCAGTTCAACTAACCAATTACATGCCCAATGGACTAAGATAAATTCTAAATGTAGACTGAAGTTGAAGCAACTATTGCTCACCACAGTACATCCTTAGTCCTTTCATAATGGCTCTACTTCTTATCAGATCTTGCACATCAACGTATATCATATCTACAACTGGTATTGCATACGAAGATGAAGAAGGATTCAAATTTATCTTATAACATTTATACCTACACTAGATCCCTCTGCCTCTTCCTTCTTATTCTTTAGTTACTCTAGGAAGAGAGGGCAATTCAGTTTCCAATGTCCAACTTTGTGATAGTGGTGACATTTTCCTCCCTTCATTACTCCTCCTTTTTCTTTGAGATTTGAAGACTTGGGTTTTTAGGTAGGTTTAGATCTCTTATTAGCTTTTCCTTTTCCCTTAGACTTTCCCTTTGTCTTGTTGATCATCATCACAGACTTGGGCATGTCTTTCTTCATTTGTGCCTCAGTTGTTCTCAACATGCCTAATAATTTTGCTAATGGTTTTTCAAACTCATTCATGTTGTAGTTCATGACAAACTGACTGTATGACTCTGGCAAAGACTGCAGAATCACATCAGTGACCAACCTAGATAGGTTATCTGCATACCCAATGAGCTTAAGCACATGAGGACTTACTGGATCTCCTTCTGCCATGTTACATTTGAATAGTGCCTTGGAGTCAGCGTATCTCTCCTATCTTGCCCGATCTTAGAACATGTTCTTAGGATGTGTGACCATCTCAGTTACATCCCTATTCTCATGTTGTATTTGCAACTCATAGTTTTTGGAGCACATGATTAGACATTTTACATCAATGACATCTTATATATGCTTATTGTAAGCATCCATGTTAGCCTTAGGTGTGATGGGAAGAGGTTATCTTGCTCTGGTGTGTCCAGGACATATAGCTTGCTCCTGTGTGAGAACAATTTTCAACATCCTGAACCAGTAGTGAATGTTATTCCCATTTAACTTATCCTTCTCAAGTACTGATTGGAGAGAGAAGGTATTGTTGTGTGTTGCCATTTGATTCTACAAAAGAATTTGAAATTTTTTTGAAACTCATTTTTTATTTGATTTGATTTAATTTGATTTGTAAAATTTGACAATATTCAATTAGGTCTTTAATTAATTATCGCTCCCACTATTTAGCCCTCACATATCAATTCAGAAGATTATAGCGTACAACCTTCTAGTGAGTTAGGATCCAAAATAATTCAAATATTACTCGGCCAACGCCAGCGTCCATAGTCAATTATAAAGGTAGACAACATTTGTCACTTGCATCTTATGCAATTCTTGGATAGATGATATGTTTGACTACTTTTCATAGTCGTCTTCATGACTCTGGTACTTAATCCCATTAAGTACACTAGTTAGGACTAACCCAAAATCCAACACAATAGATATGCACCCTACTTGGGAAGAACCTACATATCTGCCATAACACTTCCACGAGATGGACGGCCCACCACGGTTGGGTGTAACCTATGCTTGGTCGATAAAGTTTTTCATGGATGTTGCTTATGGAAAGTATCTAAGACTTAATATGTTATCTAAGGGAGTTTGTATTTATAAATACAAATATTTTATCCAATCACCACATATATAGTATGCATCATGTACATGTTATATCCCAAAATGTAATCATGCAATATAAAACATTGGTGATGGTTATGGCCATACAATTGTAATTCCTTAGAGCCATAAGGAATTTGTACCATCTAGGTATATATCTCATGAATAAACATGTTTTTGTCATAGATATGTGCTTGCCAATATTGGTTGATCGGTTCAACCCTTGAACTGGTCGGCTTGCCTCTTGGCTGGTTGGTTGGTTGTCAGAAGTGGGCGTATGGCATCCTTCCCAACCTATGTCTATACACCTCCAAATGGTTGGTTAGACCCACCGGGACACTTATCCTATGTTCTTCCCTCCATGGTCTTCCAACTGGTTGGCTCGTCACACTAAAATGGTTGGCTGGTATGATGATGATCGTCATCTTTGTTGTTGCAAGAAAAGAAACTATCATGTTACTATTAAACTCATTATGTGGTAATAAGAAACCTTGAGTTACATTGAAGGGGAGAAAGGTAGGAAAGAATAATACTTTTACATTTGGAACAAGGTAGAGGATCTGTATGTAAATTGAGATAGAAAAAAAAACAAAAGGAACCATCCAACCATACACATATATTTGGGTTATTGGACATAACCATGCTGCACATCCACCATCAAAACTCATTTTTAGGGATACACGTATAAATTGCATATATATCATATCATATCATACACACACACACACACACACACACACACATATATATATATATATATATATATATATATATATATATATATGTATGTATTATTTTGGGATTATATGTGTTCTATGATCGGATATACACATTAAGAAGTTTAAGTATTCACGCTATTTGCAATAAATAAATGATGATAACCAAAAATCCAAAGATATTGATTATCCCAAAGCATAGTAAATTCATGTCGCTCTGATACCATTATTGGCAAAGATGGTCACAAAGTAGGCAGCGAAAACAAAAATTTATCGATCCATATCCCATAATAGCAAGATTGAATCAATAATTATACAATGAGAAGGATGGTTGAATGAGTTTATACCTAGTCCTTTAGAAAGTCCAACAATTATTCCTCGTTGCCGTAGTGTAGCTCTCCTGGTTGCATTGGGATAGAGTCTGCAGTAGCTCCTAGTCTCCACCACAGAGACCAGGTTGATGTTGTCCTCCTAGTAGTAGACAACAACCTCCACGCCTCTATTGATGTTCACATAAACCACCTAAAACTCCTATCATCCTTCCAGGACAGATAGGGAGGAGTTTCCCTTTATGTTGGTATACTAGTCACCAACTTGCTCTCCCACAATTGTTCTCCCTTTCTATGCCTCTCTTTATCAGGTAGGACTTGCTCGAGCTCTCTATTGGTTACCAAAACCAGAGAGGACAACAATTGTGAGAAGCAATTTTGTTGTTTTGTCTCTGGGAAGTCCCTAGTACTCCTCTATTTATAGGAGGGTTAAGGTCTGGGTTGCAATTAATATATGATTTAATCCATAACATGACGTCAACACAAGTCTTTGAATCAATATAATTGACCCACCAACCGCTCAGTTCACAACTTGAGCCAGTCAGTTCATGGACCTGAGCTGATCGGTTCACTTGCTGAACCGGTCCGACCATTGTCCAGAATTGCCAAACTTGGTTCTATTGACATGACGCACTAAAGGGATTGGTTCAACACTTGAACTGGTCAGTTCAATTGTCCAGTTAGTAAATTTTCAATGAATTTTGTTTATATGGAATATATAAATACTTTAGTAATCAATTTAATTATCATTCATGATTAAACTCCTATTCTAGGTGTATCTTATGTGTGTGACCCCATAGGTTCATAATTATGTTGGTAGTGAATGTCCACAACATGTTTATGACATCACAAGCAAAGAGTGGTGCCTAGTCATACAACATCGCTATCTAAATAATCAAGAAAGTTGGAGAACAACTTCAACCTATGATCTATGTCAGTTGTTACATTGATTGTCTTATTTCATTGTCTTTGATATCCAGAATGAACTCGAGGCATGGAATCATCATCCTTTCAATGTGCAATCCATGTTCCCTAATCCAGAGAATATTGTCTAAGACATATGTGGCCTCACTATCATATATTGATCCACATGTGCATGTGCATGCTTTTCTCAGTCTTGCTTTTCAAGTGGCCATGATATCAAACTCGTATAGGAGGGACAATCCCATCTACATCACTCACATTCATCCTCATGTGTGACAGTGCAACCAATCATCACCTTTATGGAAACCCTTATTCATGATGGTGGATTATGTCAATGCATACCGAATGATAGGTGATAAGTGTAGTGACTTTGGGTCTAAGAACCACAATCACCATCTTCAATATGAAAAATGATTATGACCCCCATGTATGGTTTCCATGTGTCACTCTCAAGGTGGGTATATCTGATACACTATTCCTTAATAAGTATCTATGTGCTTAGTTTGATTTTACAAATATCATGACTCATGAGATTATATAATCAATCAACATATACTCTAGTCTTTAGTGTTTTTGTTGTCTATCTTCCTTCCACATTAACATTTGACCATGGACATAATAATAAGTACATACTCTTAACATTTTCATGATCTCTTTGTTCAAGTCACGTACTTGAAGACATACGACATAGAGTATTTTCATTATTTAGATATTCATTGTGTTTCTTAATTATCTCATAACTGAGTGAATTAGAATGAATTGCAAACTAGCCTCTGTTATTAATCAAATCTTTTATATGATATCCCATCACAAGATTGTCCCTCTGGGCATACATACCAACAATAGGGCACCTCATGCAGGTGTCAAGGGCTATCTTGTGTTGTTGTGGTTGTCTGAATGATGTTATTTTCGAGACTACAAACCTTGGTAGTGATGGTTGTCTTTAGTAGGTGATGCCATGTGTGTACCTCAATCAAAATTGCTACAGAGGGGACTGATACATGTTAATGACACATGTTTGGAACCCTAAATGAAGGCACTCCAACATGCTTATCATCTACCATGGGTGGGATGAGTGCACTAGGAATTTCAACAAGCCATGTGTCTAGACCACAAAGGTGGTTTTGATTTCTATTACACATATATATTGCTATAGAGGATGAAGAGCTTGAATACTCACTGATATGCATGTTTGATATTGAGGACCCAAAAATTTTTAAAGAAGCTAAAAGACATGCTATATAGGAGGAGCTTGAGGCCATTCAAAGAAATGGCACATGGGAGCTCAACAATCTCCCATTCGGCCACAAACCCATAATTTCAAAGTGGGTATTGAAGGTAAAGAAAGATCCACGAGGAAATGTTTACAAGCACAAAGCATGCCTCGTAGAAAAAGTCTATGTTCAAACACAAGGCTTGGATTTTGATGAGGTTTTTACACTGATCACACAATTTGAGACGGTGTGACTCCTCCTTGCATTAGCTACACAAGAAGGGTGGGAAGTTAACCATATGATGTAATGTCTACCTTCCTTAATGCCAACTTAGACAAGGAGGTGTGACATGGTTTATTATCACACTAAAAAATTCACTCAGGGTTGAAATCCCTAAGCTTTTACCAAAACCTTGTGCAATAATACCACCAACAAGCGGACGGGTCTTATCACAGTATAGTTAAGGATCGAATCCTAAGGGACAATGTTTTTAAGAATCATTGCTAGTCTAGTCTAGTTTAAGTGAGGCTAATATTTAGAATGATTGGTTGATTTGAGTTTAATTAAACTAAGTGTAGGAAAGTAAAGAGAAGAATTAAAGTTCATCTGGATTAATGACATGGAATCACTGGGATGGTCCTGGGTTTCACCGCCACTGCACATGCAAACACATCCAATCAAAAAATATCCAGGCAAGATCTAACTATCTAAATATAAATGCTACGAACCCTCCCTAAGGGATGTTTATTCTCGTGTAAGCATCACCTTAGGCATCAGATGTCTCGTTGCCATCCGGATCATGCACTTATGGTTCCGAAGCTACATATTTCCAATTGAAGTTGTGGCCCTCCCTGAGGGATGTTTAGGCACACAGAAGTGTCACCGTGGGCTAGATGGCTCGTCCCCTCACAGATCATACACTTACGACCTCAAGGAATCCCTTTCTATTTCTAATCAAGGAGTCAACCATGCTAAATAACAAGCAAGCAAGCGATTAATCTACAAGAAAACATTGATGATTAACAACGAAGATACAGATATCCAACTGAAGTTGTAGCCCTCCCTACGGGATGTTTAGGCCACAGAAGCATCACTGTGGGCTAGATGGCTCGTCCCCTCACGGATCATACACTTACTACCTCTAGGAATCTCATTCTATTTCTAGTTTGGGAGTCAACCTCATTAATCGAAATTCTACCGTACATATAGAAGTTTTCACAATATAGGGAAGAACAAGATAAAAGCAAGTAGGTAATCAATCTACAAACATTAACAATTAACAATAAAATGAAAAGTTATATACATTGCCACTGATTGTTTAACAAGAGAACATGCTTGCATGGGCAGCGGGGCTAGTCCCCACACCCCAACGAAAAGGAACTACTCGCTCATGATGCTAGGAATAAGAAGAACAAGAGAGAGGGAAGGTTCCTCCATGAGCATGATGCAGAAGGTATTCACAGCTTAGTGAAGATGATGCGGTCTTCTACGTCGTGTCAGAGAAGATTTGGACGAGGATGAAGAACCACCAAGGTAGACCAGGTAGGTCTTCTTCGCCACCTTCTTTCTCATCTTGACCTCCTTGCTCGTAGCAGGAGCAGTAGGTGAAGTGGCAATGGTGTGGATGGTCAGGATCGAACTTGCATTTAGGCATCCTGTCAGCGTCCTGGGTCTGATACCCAAATGAGGACCATGTTGGTCCTATTTATAGGCTTGGGTCGGGTCTTGAACGTTTTGGATGTGAATCCACTTCACACGGTTTTGAGTTTAAATGGTTTGGAGTTAAATGCCTCCAACCGATCTTCATCTTCACGGTCTTGCAAAAAGTCTGCTTTAATGGTTTGGAAATCGATCAGTGGTCTTCACAGTCTTGTAGATCGTTTCCTCTCAAATGGTCTTCATCTTAGTGGTTTGAGGACACTCGTCCAAACGGTCTTGGAGACCATTTAATATTCTCACATATTTTCTTTAATAGTTTTGGAAATCATTTAGTCTTCTCATAGTTTGGGATCGTGAGCCTTCCTCACGATCTTGAGACTGTGAGGGTCTTCTCGGTCTGCTGCTTTTATCCAAACAGTTTGGAATATGCCTCCAATCGGTCTTGGTTGCCTCTGGTTCTTCATGGTCTTAGATCTTGTCATGGTCTTGCATCCCCATTGCTTCAATCGGTGTTGGCTTCTAACGGTTTTGATGTGTGCCCAAACGGTTTTGGGCAATCGGTCTTGCACCCAACCAGTCTCTACTCCAACTGGTCTTCACTTCCATCCAAACGATTTCACATTCCATCCAAACGGTCTTGGATTTCAAACAATCTCTATTCTAATCGATCTTCACTTCCAAATAGTCTTTGTTTGCTCATGGTTTGTTGCCTCCGATTGGTCTTGAGCCCTCAGCTGGACTAACAGTCTGGAGGACTAAGCGCTGGGGTTTTAGTGTCCAAACGGTCTTGAAGACCGGTGAGTTCCAATCGGTTTTGGGGGTCGATTACCCAAACGGTTTGGAGACTGTTTTCTTCTTGCGGTTTGAGGACCGTTTGGGCATGTGAGGTCTCAAGACCGTTTGCATCCCATGCGGTCTCAAGACTGTTTGTTGGTCATGAGGAGGATCATATAGGTGAAACCATTTGGAGAAAGAAGAGAAAACCGTGTGGATGCAAACTGAATGGACCCAGACCATTTGGTCAAGATTGAATGCACAAGATCGTTAGGGCAAACCGATTGGCTGAATTCGCATGCTTAGGATCGGATGTGCTGGAAGTACATGATTTGTATGAAATTCATATAAAACTATTTAATAACTTGATAATCCGATCAACCAAGCAAAATTGCACATTGTAAGATTTAAGGAGATGAAATCGAATGTATTGTGTCGAACTGGGCCCAAAATGGTGACTGAAAATCATGATGAATTTGGATTCATCATAATAACCCAAACTTAAACGTTGCTCATCCTCGAGTAACACAAAATCTGAAACACTTTCCAAATGAATACTTTCATATCATGTGATTGCTTCCTCTTCCCATCATGATTGTTTCCTTTCTGCTCAGTATAACTAAGCATCTCAACTTCTTGAGATCACTGAACACATCTTACCACATCTTTGTTCCTGAGTTTGTTTTCTAACATCACTTCCTCCTCACTTTTTCCAACAACAAGCATTTCTAAGAGTTTTGTAAGAGTCCAGAGATACCTGCTGAACACCAAGTGTACACCTGATCTAACACTGGTGTATTTTAGGATAGTAGAGGCATTCATTGTGCCTTTAGGTAGAAAAGGGAGTGAATGGTGGTATGGAAGGAAGAAATAAATCTCTCCTCTATTCGACTCGAGAATTTTATTTTATGATTGCATTTTTTGTGCGAATCTCTCCTCTATTCGACTCGAGATTGCATTTTCTTTTTGTGTCCACATTGGCATCTTTTCTTGGTGGTATGCCCCTTTTTATTAGTGAGGGGTATGGAAGAAGCGGATATAGAGGGAGGTGGTATGCCACCCCAAACTAAGGGTTTCAAACTATTTTGGCTATTTTTGTTTCTTTTTGATGGACGGAGGGGTACAAAGATGATAGAAGAAGTGTAGAAGAGAGTTCAGATCAGAATGCAACTTGATTTACAATTCAGTGCACCGGGTGGTTTTCTTTATCATACTCTGCTCAAATAATGACTTGATGAGGATCCGGTGGAGATTCCATGTTATTGTTCCACTTATCTATTAAGAAGAATGATGCGTTTGATCTCTATCAGTTCGACAGGCACTTGCCATTTTTGTAGTAGGATCATGATGTTAGGATTCATAAGCTTCACAAGATGATTTCAATCAATAAGCTAGTTTTCAGAAAATGGCCCTTTTGGGGATTTGCTTCGAATAAGGAGGGTATAATGATGCAAAGAAAAGCATAGAGAGAAAAATTAGCTAGCTAGGTAATGGCTATTATTGAAATGAAAAGTGTCAAAACTTCATCAAGTTTCTATTCAAATTCTTTGAAAAATTAAAATTTTTGAAAATTTTGATCAAAATTGCAACGATGAAATCTTAAGTCTGAAATGGATGGGTGTAGGTGGAAATTGAAATACATACCACCCACCCTCCACCCCAAACTTAGAAATTTTCTCTTCTTGAGCACACTCTAAATCTGATATGGAGGGGGAAATTCTTGTTGGTTGGACCACCAGATGTGGTTGCGTTCCAATCTGCGTGTATCCTCCATCTAAAAATTTCAAAAATGAAGACTAGTCAAAACTTAAGATAGCATCTCACGATGCGATTTTTATTTAGTGAATTTTTTTCTAAAAAGTAAAAACAAGATTAAGGGAATTTTCTAATTCAAAACTAAAAGTAAAACGAAGTTATTGATCGGGATGCCTCCCGACAAGCGCCTTTATTTTATGTTGATGGCTCGACTTGGATACTGTCACCATGGTGGGGCAATAGGTGGAGCTTGAGGTGGATTGAAATATTCTTTTAGCGGTTTCTTTCTCAACCATTCATTAATCTTCACTTTGATTTTAGCCTCTTGTATTCTTCCCCATAAAGAACGAGCAATGTTAGAGCTCATAGTATGTTGAATTATTCTATGTTGCTCAATATGAGGTGGAGAATAGTTATAGGGGATCTGAGTGGCATCACTGATAAAGTAGTGTTGTTGAGGCTCAGAGGGGAAGTTCATCTGTTGATGCACTATTCCTTCACTATAGCAATGCTGGTCATTTATGTCTATCAGATATGGATCTGGGGGATGTTCTTGGTAGAAACCACAATCCAAATCTTGTTGCAGAGGAAAAATGAAATTAGTAGTTTCTATCTATTAAGCTATTGATGTATTCCAGAGGATAGTTGTTTCTAGATGAGGAAGCTCATGGACACCTGAAGAAGGTTCGGTATGTGTACCAATAGGGTTGAGAGGTGTATCCTTCTTTTCACAAATGTCTTCAATTTTTTCTATAGGCTTGAGTTCCTCAAAAGTAGCTTCAACATCTTCTTCTGTAGAGTTGAGAAATTTGATGCAATCCTTTACTTGTTTGTCAATAGGTTCATCAGCTGATGGGTCCATTAGATAAAGTTCTAAAGGATCATCTAATTCATTATTCTCTTGAGTGAGAAGTGACATCTGCTCTATGAAATTAATAAGATAGACTTCTTATTTTCAAAAACTTTGAACTCAAGAGTTTCTTTTCCTAATAGAAAAAGCAAGGTTCCTGCTTCAACATCAATTAGAGCTCTTGTAGTGGCAAGGAATGAAAGTCCAAAGATGAGAGGATATATGGCGTCTTCGTTTATGTCCATAATGACAAAGTCGCACGGAACATATGCGTCCTTGCTTACCTTGACTGGGACATCTTTGAGGATTCCTAACAGACGTTTTATTGAATCATCTACAAGCTATATAGTTATCCCAGTACGAAGAAATTTTGAAAATCCTAGCCTCTTACAAAGGCTAAGAGGCATGATCGAAATGCTAGCACCAAGATCAGCTAGTCCCTTCTTATATGTAGAATCACCAATATGGCATGAGATACTAAAAGATCCATGATCTTTTTATTTCTTGGGCATCTTGCTTTGAATAATATCAGAAGTAGTAGTTTCCAGTTTAACTGTCTAAACTATCTCGGTTCTGTATTTCCTTATGAGGAGAGACTTCAAGTACTTTGTCTAGGCTGGTGTCTCTACCAGTGCATCTAGAAATGGTATAACAACATGAAGTTTCTTCATAGCTTCCTTGAACTTGTTGAAATGGATATCAAGCTTTGTTTGCCTTAGATGAGCTGGAAAAGGTATATGAGGCTTGTATACAGGGATATCAGGTTCTGATGTTTCTTCTTCCTCTTTTGTAGCAGGTTTCACAAAATTTTCTTTGTCTGACTTATCATTGCTCGACTGCTTCTTCGGAATAGATTCAAGTTCTTCGTCAACTTGATCATTCACCTAGTCTTGTTCATCTATGATAACCACTGGTAACTTGATAGGAGGGTCAGAATATACATTACCAAAACGAGTCATAATAGCCTTCAACTGCTCAGGATGTTTAGGGTTGTTCTCCGGTTGACCAGCAAAAGCTCTAACTGGAGGCTTGAGACCGGATGAAAGTTGGGCTAATTGAGATTCAATAGCTTTCTGGTGGGCTTTTTTATTAACTATCATAGTTTTTTGTGCTTGTAGCATCTTCTCAATGCCTGACAATTGGTCATCAGGAGAGATGGGTCCGGCTTGTTGTCCTTGTTGTGGATTCTGGTAAGGGACATGGTTTGAATTCTGGAATTGAGAATTATTTTGGAATTGGTTGTAGTTTTTATTTTGGAAGTTACCTCTAAAGTTTCCTTGATTCCTGAAATTCTATTGTTGGTTATACGAACCAAGTTGTTGTGAGTTTACCGCTCCTAAAGGATTTCCATATTGAAAATCGGGATAATTCTTGTTATAATTTGGATTGTAATAACCTTGACCAGGAAGAGTGTTGACAACATTTAGACTTTCCAAATGGCCATTCTCTCCTTGGCCATAAATTTTGCTTAGAACAACATCATAGAGAACACTGCAGGCCAGTGTAGAATGATCAGTGCCTTTACATGCTTCACAGAATAATGAAGCTGACTTGATATGTTCTTGTTGTTGTGGGATTGAGTGTCTTCTTTCATAGGCAGCAAGGGATGATTCAATATAGTCTTGATTGGAAACTAAGAGTTTGAGGGTTTTAATGATAGACTTGTACTCAGGAATAGCTTTAGCCATAGCTACCTTCAACACTCATTTGCCTACTGGTCTACCCCAATTAGCTTGATTTTTAGCTCCAAGGGTGACAACCTTCCATTCTCTGTCGTAACTTTGACGCATGAAGTTTCCTCTAGATGAGGAGTCTAAGAATCTCTTGATGTTGTCATCCAAACTCCTATAGAAAATCTCAATGAGTTGATTCTTATGAATGCCATGGTGTGGGCACTTGCGTAGAAGCTCTTTGTATCTTTCCCACGCTTCAGCAAGGGATTCTTCAGGGACCTGAGTGAATTGAGTTATACATCCCCTAATTTCATATGTGAGAGAGGGAGGGTAGAAATTTTCCAGAAAAACATTTTGAAGCTGTTCCCAAGTTGTGATGGGTTTGCATTGCAAGGAATTGTACCAACTTATAGCTCTATCAGCAAGAGAATACTTGAAGAGACAGAGTCGGATGGCATCATATGTGACTCCATTTTCCTTAGTCATAGCACATAGATCAATAAAGCTCATAAGATGTTCCTGACTATCTTCTCCTTGCTTACCATAGAATGAGCTGTTTTGAAGCAGGTGGTCCAATGTGCCCTTATTTCAAAATTCGGAGTGTTGATGGGAGGAGGTTGTACTGGGTGGTGAACATCAGCAGCCTTAGGGATTGAGAACTCCCTAAAGCCCTTCTGCAGTTATGTTGCTTTTGTTTCTGCTTGTCCTGCTCAGATCTCTATTTCAACTATAGCTCTAGCTTCTTGCATAAGCCTATCTCTTTGTGCAACAAGGGCTTGATAAACCCTTTGGGCTATTTCCTCCTCTTGAGCCATCCTTGCTTGGTTCTCTCTGTTCTGACGATGAAAAGTTTTATCTATCTCAAGATCAAAGCTAGCAGTGAGACCAGGACTATTTGAGTGGTACATGCACTAGTCTTTGTTGGTACATGGGATGGAAAGATTTTTCCGAAGTGAGATTTATGGAGTAGAACCAAATTCAAGTGAATGATCAATAGTATCAAAAAAACAAAAACCTAGATTTGCCTTATGAGAACTAGATTTGACTAACTAATTCTGTTGTCCCTGGAAACGGTGCCAGAATTTGATGTGGTTTATATCACACTAAAAAATTCACTCGGGGTTGAAATCCCTGAGCTTTTATCAAAACCTTGTGCAATAATACCACCCGCAAGAGGACGGGTCTTATCGCAGTATAGTTAAGGATTGAATCCCAAGGGACAACGTTTTTAAGAATTGTTGCTAGTCTAGTCTAGTTCAAGTGAGGCTAATATTTAGAACGATTGGTTGATTTGAGTTAAATTAAACTAAGTGAAGGAAAGTAAAGACCAGAATTAAAGTTCATCTGGATTACTGATATGGAATCTCTAGGATGGTCCCAAGTTTCACCACCACTACACATGCAAACACATCCAATCACAAAATATACAGGCAAAATCTAACTATCCAAATAGAACTGCTGCAAACCCTCCCTGAGGGATGTTTAGGCATGTGTAATTATCACCTTAGGCATAAGATGTCTCGTCGCCATCTAGATCATGCACTTACAATTCCAAAAAACTGATGTTGTGGCCCTCCTTGAGGTGATTAGGCATACAAAAGTGTCACCGTGGGCTAGATGGCCCATCCCCTCACGGATCATACACTTACGACCTCAAGGAATCCCTTTCTATTTCTAATCAGGGAGTCAACCGTGCTAAATGAAAAGAAAGTAGGCAATTCATCTACAAGCAAACGTCGACGATTAACAATGAAGATACATATATCCAACTAAAGTTGTGGCCCTCCCTGCGGGATGTTTAGGCCACAGAAGCATCATCGTGGGCTAGATGGCTTGTCCCCTCACGGATCATACACTTAATATCTCAAGGAATCTCATTCTATTTCTAGTTTGGGAGTCAACCTCATTAATCGACATTCTACCCTACATATAGAAGTTCTCGCAACATAGGAAAGAACAAGATAAAAGCAAGAAGGTAATCAATTTACAAACATTAACGATTAATAATGAAATGAAAAGTTATATACATTACCATGTATTTTTTAATAAGAGAACATGCTTTCATGGATAGTGGGGCTAGTCCCCGCACCCCAGCAAAAAGGAACTACTCGCTCATGATGCGAGAAACAAGAAGAACAAGAGAGAGGGAAGGTTCCGCCATGAGCATGATGCAGAAGGTAGTCGCAACTCAATGAAGATGATGCGGTCTTCTACGTCGTATCAGAGTAGATCTAGACAAGGAGGAAGAACCACCAAAGTAGGCTGGACAGATCTTCTTCTCCACCTTCTTTCTCGTCGTGACCTCCTTGCTCGTAGTAGGAGCAGCAGGTGAAGTGGCAATGGCATGGATGGTCGGGATCAAACTTGCATTCAGGTAGCCTATCGGCGTCCTGGGTCCGATACCCAAATGAGGACCCTACTGGTCCTATTTATAGACTTTGGTCGAGTCTTGAACGATTTGGATGTGAGTCCACTTCACATGGTTTTGAGTTTAAACAGTTTGGAGTTAAATGCCTCCAATCGGTCTTCATCTTCACGGTCTTGTAAAAAGTCTGCTTTAACGGTTTGGAAACCGATCAGTGGTTTTCACGGTCTTGTAGATCATTTCCTCACAACCGTTCTTCATCTTAGCGGTTTGAGGACTCTCGTCCAAACGGTCTTGAAGACCATTTAATATTCTCACAATTTTGCTTTAACGGTTTTGGAAACCATTTTGTCTTCTCACAGTTTGGGATCGTGAGCCTTCCTCATAGTCTTGAGACCATGAGGGTCTTCTCAGTCTGCTGCTTTTATCCAAATGGTTTGGAATATACCTCCAATCAGTCTTGGTTGCCTCTGGTTCTTTGCGGTCATAGATTTCATCTCGCTCTTGCATCCTTGTTGCTTCAACCAGTCTTGACTTCTAACGGTTTCGACATGCGCCCAAATGGTCTTGGGCAATCGGTCTTGCACCCAACCGGTCTCTACTCCAATCGGTCTTCACTTCCAAATAGTCTTCATCATCTAAACGATCTTGTGTTCCATCCAAGAAGTCTTGGCTTTCAAACAATCTCTATTCCAACTGGTCTTCACTTCCAAACGGTCTTCGTTTGGTCACGGTTTGCTGCCTCCGATCAGTCTTGTGCCCTTAGCTAGCCTAACAGTCTTGATTACCGAGTGACGGGGTTTTAGTGTCCAAATGGTCTTGAAGACCGGTGAGGTCCAATCAGTTTTGGGGGTCGATTTCCCAAACGGTTTGGAGACTGTTTGCTTCTCACGGTTTGAGGACCGTTTGGGCATGCGCAGTCTCAAGACCGTTTGCATCCCATGCAGTCTCAAGACTATTTGTTGGCTACGAGGTGGATTGTATAGGTGAAACCATTTGGAGAAAGAAGATCAAACTATGTGGATGCAAACCAAATGGACCAAGACTGTTTGATCAAGACGGAATGCACATGATCATTAGGGCAAACTGATTGGCTAAATTCACATGCTCAGGATTGGATGTGTTGGTTGTACATGATCTGCATGAAATTCATATAAAACTAGTTAATAACTTTATAATCTGATCAACCAAACAAAATTGCACATTCTAATATTTAAGGAGATGAAATTGAATGTATTGAGTCGAATTGGGCCCAAAATGCCGACTAAAAATTGTGATGAATTTGGATTCATCAAAATGTAAATGTGGAGTAGCCTTTCTACAATGCAATGTGTTGACGCTCGAGAAGGTGTTGTATGATCTATGAAAAGCATGAAGAGCCTAGAACAAAAGACTTAAATAAAGCCTAATCTCAATTGGTTTTGCAAGTATCTTAGTGGAGCATGTTGTGTACAAGAAAAATCATGATAGCTCAAGCCCCCTAGTTGGTGTGTGTGTGGTGACATAAACATCATAAAAGAAGAAGACACTACATTTTCATCGTGTGAAGTAGAGTACATTTCAAGTACTACCACAACATGGCAACGTATTTGGATTAGACGTCTACTTGGTATTGCCCAAGATAGACAAAAAATTTACAACTACACTTTGCAAGAATCTGGTTCATCATGACAAAAGTAAGCATATTGATACAAGGTTCCATTTCATACCTAAATGTGTGTAAAAACAAAATATTAGGGTGGAGTATGTTGCCACAAGTGTTCACTTGGTAAACAATCTCTCATATCAACTATGGTGACTCAAGTTCTTGGAGATACAACAAAGAATTTGAGTTCAAACTATTAAATATCATCATGATTAAGAGGGTGAATATAACAAATAATTATATTGTATACACCCCCACTTAATGTAGCCTAAAAAGAGCGTTTGAAATTTTGCTAAATGTTGTCCACAAGAATGTGTCATCTTTGATAGTTGGATCTAAGATCTGCTTTTACCATGTTGTAATCTCATTCAATATAACTAGAAGAAATAGTTTTCGATGAGGATGCAAGTTAGAATGTCTCTCATAAATTTCCCCCCTCCTATATTGAGAAACTTGTGTTCCATATTATACGATTGATAACAAAAAAATAGATTAAAATTGATTCTATCAAGGGATTCTTCTCTGTCCTATAAACTCCAAACTCTACTTTTTGATCACTGGACTTGGTCATCTAATTTGGTTGTTTTTCAGCCATTATGAATATGCTAGAGAGAAGAAATATAGAAGAGGATGAGAAATTGGGAAGACCAATGTCATTGGATGTAACACAAAAGGAGAGAATGGACTAAAAAATTCATGGAGAAGGATAACCAGATACGATAAATAAAAACAGCAATGGGAAGACAATAATAATTAAGGTATTTCCATCATATACAATTTTGGAGAGATATAGTTCCACCCTATCACAAAAACACAGTAAGTATTGACAACATAGTGAAGATGGATGGCATATGTGACATGCTTGAGTGCATGTTTTATGTCTAAAACCATGCCTTAATGATCTAAAGGAAGATAGAGACTTTTAGCAAACTGCATGAATTGTATACATTATGTCTTGAGAAGATATAAAAACCTACTAGGACCCAATCAAAATTACAAAAAGATCAAGTGTTGATGGGGTATATGTTAGGACGTCCTAAACTAGATCATGTCCTCTCAAAAAGGCTACTTTTAGCAAATGATTGGATTAAACCTAGGGGCATTTTCGAGATGGGGGTAGTATGTTTTTGGTGTCAATAACTTGGAAGGAGTTTGACAACCCTCTCCATGCATACAAACATAATTTTCACTCACTCTCTCTTTCTCTGGGTCCTGCTCCCACTCCCTGTCTATTTCTCTTTCTCTCATTTTCCCTTAGAATCTGAAAGCTAGACCTAGACACACTCTTCGACTGTGGCAGAGAGTTACATTTAGACCGATCAGTGGTGTTGTTGATTATTTTAGGGTTTAGGTCTATCAATATCCAGTTGAGCCTAACCAGATGACCTTTGACTCCTCAAGTGGCCTAATCCTCTTGGATTTGTTGTTGTTATGTGATTCTACAAATATCAACCTTTTGTTTGCTTATCCCTGTCCTACTTCTCATACAAATATATTGTTTCATTTATTTTACATGTACACTAACTGTATTTCTTAAAAAGTTGGCTTTTTAGGTGAAAGGAAGCTCTTTTATTCATGGTGTATTTAGTTACATCTGAAGAGGAGAAAATTTTCATATATATATATATATATATATATATATATATATATATACAGAGAGAGAGAGAGTCAAGCTAGAATACACTCAAGTAGTTTTTCATGATGCAATATTTTTTCAAAAATCCAATCCATTTTTTTATTAAAAATGTTGTGAATAGCTCATACGCAAAATTTGAGCACATTTGGACATTTATAGGTCATGTTATAAAAACCGCAAAAATTATACATTTCACATTAGTTTCATGCGTCGATTTTGTTGCCCTTAGATGAGTGACTTACACTCATCCAAATGGGCTCACAATTTGTATGTACCCTAGTTATAGTATGATGGCGAAGATAGATGGTTTACATTTTGCAAAAAAACAGTCTTGATATGCAAACACACTTGAGTGTATTCATGTGATCTATACACTTGAGTGTATTCTAGCCTGACTCTCTCTCTCTCATTCTCTCTCTCTCTCTATATATATATATATCATTTTTTTCATTTTATCCATATTATAACATCCCATGAAGTATTTTTATAAGAAATATATCACGGGTGCTGACGAATGGATGAACGAGATGAACAAGGCTAAGGCTATAAGGAACTTAAAAAGGCTCAATCGCGGGTGTTCCACCATCACCATGCCAACATACTCATCAAGATTCAGTCATTGGTGTGCCATCGTCACATCGCCAAGATACTCGACAAGGTTTAGTCATTGGTGTGCCATCGTCACCATGCCACGATATCCAATAGAGAAATTATGTCAGCAGTACATCTTCATTTGACATAGATCTGAATGAGATGGGTTCTCAAGAATAGGTATGGCAAGGAATATCACAAGAAGTTCCATTGGTTTATGATGATAGGCATGCTTAGATAATTTATAAGAAATTAGTTTTTAAGATCAGACACACTATGATTTCTCAGAGAGAAATTTCTTACAAAGAGACACAGCTTACACACATCCATATTGCGTATAAATTCCTGATATGGAGTCACATGATGTTGGGATGACTCAAATAGATCTCAATGGGACATGTACCACTTTTGAAATCACAGGAGAGGAGATTGGTTTCAAAGATATTCATATAAATGTATCAGATGGTTAGCCCATAAATTGTCCTTTATTAATATTTTCGTTCCTTTTGTGCTTATTCCTCTTTCCTTTTCTCCCTTGCCTTTTTCTTGCTCTCTTCCTCCTTGTTCCTTTTACCATGATAATTTCTCATTCGACTTTCCTTTTCTCAATCTCATTGATCCTATTCTCTGGATCCTTTTGTCTTCTACCTATCCTTATTTCTTTTCTCAAGATCCTTACTCCTTCTTCCTCTTCTCACTATCCTTGTTCCTTTCTACCCGATTGCTGATCCTTTTCTCGTCAACATTTGTTCCTTTTGTCATATTCCTTGTTCCCTTTTTATGCTGCTTATACATCTTTACTTTTATCCTCCTTGATGATCATGTTATCCTCCTCTTCCTTCCTCTTCTCTTGATCTTAGTTCCTTTTCTCATGCTTCATAATCATTCTTCCTTTTCTCCCTATCCATGTTCATTTAAACATCCCCCTTATTCTTTTTATCATACTCTATGTTTCTTTTTTCCCCAATCCTATTCCTTTTCTCCTGTATTTGTGTTTCCTTTTCTCCCTTTCGATGATCCTGATGTTTGGCATGACATTTGTTCAATCTTTATCCTTGTTTAATCTGAGTTCAAGTTATCAGGTAGCACACATCAAATGATGCAATATGTGTTCTTTTAAATCACCCTCTTCTAACTATCCTTATTCCTTTTCACCTTCTCCTTACTCCTTTTCCCAATCTCTTTGTTCCTTTTCTCCCTATCCTTATTCCTTTGACCTCCCCCTTATTCCTTTCTCATACTTTGTAACGAGTGGGACCTGGGAGGGGATCTACCCCTACCAAATTAAATAAAAAAGGAACATCCCATATGCCGAACACACAAATAATTTTTTTTGCAAAAGGGATTATAACCAATTTATTCAAAGTATGATTCAAGATACCAAATGTAAAAGTGGAATATAAAATATCTAACTATTACAATTATTGATCGTGTCGCTATCCTTCACCACACAAGGTGATATATATTAAAATTAAAACATAGGATCAATAGAGGGTTATCCAATCACCTTGAATATATATCCCCAAGAAGGTTTAGCTACTCTCAAATTTTTATAGATCAAGTTTAATTTTCTCCTTCTTGATCTGCACCAGGGGTTGGAATCATACCCCACCAAAAGAAGACAAAGTAGATGAATCAGCCTAAAGTTGGTATGCACATACGAAATTAGGAATTAAGCAATATTATGACATAAAGGATATCAAATGTAACAAGGCTTCCAATAGAAGAGGAAAGTAATATCCAATTGGATATCAAGAGAATATCAAATTCAAAAAGATGATATAAATAAAAAAATCTTGCCTTAAAACAATGTCACATAAATAATATCAAAATTCATAAATAGACGCATGTTGAGTAACAAGAATACTATCATATACTAAAACGAAGGATAGGAACCCATATCCATACCAAAGGGTAGGAGGAAAAAAACCTCAGTGCCAAATAGATATAGTATTTTGTAGGGGAATAAAACCCACTGCATGGTAGGGGAATAAAATCTAGTACCCAATATCATATGTGATAGGGGAACAAAACCCAATGCCTAGAAAGGGAATAGAACCCAATGCCTAAAAAAGGCAAGGGAATAAAACCCGGTGACTATATGGTGTCACTACTTTAAATCATGACTAGTCAATCACCCATGCAATAGGGAAGACAAGATAAAGTATAGTCAACACCAAAATAATAGGATGAGAACATCCAACATTTATAGTGTGGGGTCATAGGACCCATAAACAAATATATAATCATACGATCACAATATTCCACAAATTGAAGATTAAGATTTCACAACAATTAAGATGAATAAGATTTAAATAAGAGACTAATAAGAATATAAAAAAATTAAGATGATCACAAGATTGGAATGAATATATGATCTTTCACATGAATTAATTCTCAAAAGAGGGGGAAATTGTGTAGGCTAATGTCCAAGAGAGAACCAAAAGAAAATAGATTTATTGCTCAATAAAAATAATAGAGGATGAATTCATACCTCAAGAAGTTTGTCAACTTGTCAAAATACAAATTTGAGATCCAAGTCAGGCAAGCTTTGAAACACCGACGGTTGAGAAGGGATCACCAAATGAATTTTTTTATGAGATTAAAAGAAACTTGAATAGGAGAATAAGGGAGAAGATTAGGAGTCATATCCTACTGGTCAAGTGATTTTTATGTGTGTGAAGGTCTTGGGTAGGGGTCTATATATAGGACTATTCATTTGGGTAGCAAGAAACTTATGTATTTTTATTTACTAGGAAAAATGTGTAACATATATTGTAAAAGGAGAAAGGTTAAGCATTCACTAACACATAAGAATAAATATAGAAAATACATAATTCCCCTTCCATTTCTTTATGTCTAAATTTTTCAGTATATTTTTCTTTTCTCCAAACAACTTGTTCACATACATATTTACTACTAAATTTAAAATTAAGAGACTTATAAATTTATTATTGTATAATTATTTACTCAATGTAAACATGTATAATAATTTAATGTACAATTTTTTAAGATATTCATATTTGAATTCCTATTTTTATAATTCCATTTATCAACTCCTATATATACTTATTAATCCCGTGACAAAATAACTTTTTAAAATCTTGTCTTCCCACTTTAAAGAGTCATTGAAAATGTCTATAACCATTTTATTTCAATAAAAAGCATATTTTTAATTAATTTTAAGTTAGATTCAAAATTATAATTTAAACAACCTTTTATATGTTTAATATATTTGACAATAATTATATGCAAATTAGATATGTTCTAATAAATTTATATATCCAAAACTAATTATTATAGACACATGAATTTCATATAAAAAAGGTGTAAACTTATCCATCAAACAATTTTCCTTTTATCTCCTTGTTGTTAACGATTTTAGGAGGTAATAGTGAGGTTTACTAAGGAAACCATTTCATCAATATTATTATTATTTCTTACTTGAGATTACTATTTTAATATATAAATTTGTTAAAGTTTATTTGTTTCCAAACAAATATATAATTGAGTAACAATATTTGTTTCCTTTATGATATGTTAATGTGATTGTTTGGATTTAATCATTTATTTAAAATATTAACTAGAGAGGTTTTAATTCTGTAAATTTTGTTCCAATTTATTAAAATATTTCACATATTCAACATTATTGTGGTTACCTTAATCATATTGTATTTGGAAAGTAAATACATTTTTAGATTTTCTACCATGATAAAGTTTCCATAGACTTAACATGCATGTACAACATTAGTTCTCTTAATGTTACACCATAATTTATTTATTATAAATTCACAAAAATTATGTAAGTATATTCCATAGAAGTTGGTTTACACTATTCATATAATATATTATATGTTTTCATTTTAATAATAAATTTATATTTTTGGTCTTATCTCTCATTTTCTTTTCCTAATGATTTGAGGCATATAGGAAAACTCATAAAATGTGAAATTTGGCATGTAAGAAAAAAGGTGATCAACCTGATTTTGACATTAATTTTCCATTTTGGAAATGTTACTATTTTTTTAATATTTTCAACTTCAAGTTATATTCTCTCTCCTGAATAAAACTAGGATGAATAAGATTGTTCAATTAATGTGGAAATTCACACATACACTAATTTAAGTATGTGGAATTCAAATTTGTGATTTATTTTCACTTTTTAAGTCATTAAACATATTACTTAATATTTTGGAGTAAAACTCATATTTTCTTCTCAAATAAAATTTTGATAGTTATCATTGTTCAAACAATGTGAAACTCGACACCCAAGCTAACTAGACCCAAAGAACATGTTTTTACAATTAAATTTGAGGTTTGGAATTTGTTTCTGTGAGTTATATCACCATTATGGTTTTAAACAATTTTTTTACATATATATTGACAATCTTCAATTAGAGTCTCATTAAGTTCACGTTGTTACAAAAAGAGTTATATATTATTATTATGTAAAAAATTGCATACTTTACATACTTAACATATTTAATTTATTCATTTATATTTATATAAATAATAGAACATTATTAATATTTATAGACATAGAATTACCAATTATTACTCTAAAGCATATTATTCATTTTATTTAGCCATTATGTTAGTAAAGAAAATATATTTAACATATTTCATGATTTTATTTGCATAATTAAGTCATTATGTAAATGTGTTTTAATTTTTATCCTTGTTTTGTCAAATCTAAGAAACCAATCATACTAGATTGCTAATCATAGAATAGGGTAAGATTCTAAGTTTTGGTTTGTTACATTCTCTCTATTCCTTTTCTCACTAACCTTGTTCCTTTTCTCTTGTATTCATGTTTCCCTTTCTCCCTCTCAATGATCTTGATGTTTGATGCTTTGTTATTTGTTCACTCTTGATCCTCATTTAACCTTAGTTCAATTTATCTGATAACACACATCAAAAGATGTAATTCACATTTAGTGACATCCTCCTCGGTTTGTAAGAACAAACTTGGAAGTCTCATTTGATTCTTTCACATGTACATTTCCAATGATATCATAGAATTTTTTGTTACTACATCATCATCTTTTCTATAACTTTGTTCCTTTTTTCTCATTCCTTGTTCCTTTTCTCATGTTACTAATTCATCTTTCCTTTTCTCCCCTCAATGAACATGTTATCAACCTCTCATTCCTATTCTCCTGATCCTTATTCCCTTTCTCATGCTTCCTAATCATTCTTTCTCTTTAACCACGTCAAAGAATGTAGTTTTTCCATTAACCCAGGTCTAAAATTACTTGTTCCATTCTTGGTTATGATATCATCCTTTTCTCCCCATCCTTTTTACTTTTCATTAATTCATTGTTCCTTTTCTCATGCTCATGTTCTCCTTCTCCTCTTTATTCCTTTTCTCATGCTTTTTATTTGTTCTTCATTTCACTCGTGTTCCTTTACTCATTTCGCTCGTGCTCCATTACTCATTTTGCTCATGTTCCATTAATCTTGTTGTCTTTTACTGTCTTATATAAACTTGATAAGCAAGATTATTAGAAAAAATTGAATTAAGCTCTCCACATAAAGCTCATCAGTCAAATAACGATTATGCTCGTTAGAAAGGATTTTCCACTGGAATTGACTGGGAGAAGAAATGTAGGGAAATAATACATATCATCAAATATTCAGTATATGTGATGTGTCTGCAATAAACAAGGATATCAAAAGGGAAGTATATTGAATCACATTTGTTCAAAAACAATTGAAGAATTAATAGATTTCCGAACCAGAACCTAGAGGTGTCATAGAGAAGAAATGATTGGGTGTAAAGAACATTTTAATCTAAAGCTTGATCACCAACTTAATCTCTACAAGATAACTAGATGAGTTGTTGATCATAACCATGCACTTCACCTGTAGGAATATGCACACCTTATTTGATCCTACCTCATTATTGAAAATGTGCAAGGAGTTCAAAAAAAATGTTGGAATCCGATAAAGAAATTCCTACAATGCTCTGTAATGAAGCATACAACAACCAATCATTTTACTATGAGATTGAGGTTGATAACCAAGAGAGAATTGCAAAACATGTTTTGGGCTGACAGGGGGAAGCTTGATTATTGGTAATTTGGTGACTTGATTTCTTTTGATACAATTTGTCAGACAAACTAGAGTTACCGACCATTAGGTGCTTAATAGAATCATGTTTTCCAACATTTTATATCTTGTGATCTAGAATTGGATATCTTTTGTTCTAGTATTCAACACCTTGTGTTTTAGTATTTGACCTCTTGTATTCTAGTATATGACATTTTGTTCTAGTATTCTACTATATGTGTTATATTCTTGAACTATATGTGTTCAAGTGTTGAATCATATTTGTGTCATTATCCTAAACTGACATGGTATTTTTCTATGCATCTTTATTTGTTGGTTTTAACCACTGTTAGGGTGTCATAGTTCAGTGCAACCCTCCTCTATGATGAAATTATTGAGTCCTTTGAATGTTTATTCGGGATGTTTCTTAAATGCATGTTAGAAAAAGCACATTTAACTATTTTCATAGATCAAGACGCTATAATGGCTTTGGCTATAAGAAAAGTTCTCTCTGATACTTCCCATGTGTTGTGTACATGGAATATATTATAGAATCCTCATAAGAACCTCACTTAGTTGTTCACTCATATTTTGTACAATCATCTTACTCTCCTCATGTATGATGTTGAAAATAAAGATGAATTCAATTTTGTTTGGACAAAGATGATTGAAGAATGCTTCCCTTTTGGGCACCATTGTTGGATTGCAAGAATATATGGCTATTGAGTATAATGGTCCTTAGATTGGGTAAAACAACATTTTACTAGTGGAATGAAGTTGACCCAGCTCAATGAATCATGGAATGGTGTTATGTGGCTCTTCCTCCAACCAAATCACAACTCGGTTTATTTCTTCACGCTCATTAATAGAATGGTTGCAAATTGGAGGAGTAATAAAAAAGAACAAGAGTTTCAAGCAACTATTAAAATTTACAAATAATATATTTTCCTACTACCCAATTGCAAAAAGGGCTTGGAGGTTTATACACCTAATATGTTTGCAATCTTTGAATCAATTTTCAAAAAATGATGGAGTATGTAATCAAGATCACACCAGGAAATACCACTGGATGTAAGATTTCATACATTGCTTTTAAAAGTGATAACAATAGCAGAGTAGATGAGAGGATGTTAGTCCAACTAGATGATATGAAGTTTGAATGTTCTTGTCATATGTACAAAAGCATGGCAATTCTCTATAGACACATTCCCAAAGTTTTGAATGTTCTAGGCTCTTTTGGAGGAAAGCATTGTGAACAATTCTCCCACATTACATAGCTTATCATTGGATAAAGCTTGATAAGAGTGGGATGAGTATACTAGACTCTAGTGTTTATGTAAATAAACCATCTAAATATGGGGAACACTATCAAAATCTATGACGCAAAATAGTTTAGATGGCCACATCACTTTGCATGGATGATGTTGTTTATCAAATTGTAGACAACACGATTAATTTTTTATGCTCTAAGGCTAACTTACTACAAAGCAACCATAATGAAAATGATGATCTAGTTCCTATTTCACATTGCAATATAGTTAAAGATGTACCAACTCGTCAAAGATGGTTTAAAGGAAAGACAATCAAGGTTTGTCTAGGGCCAATCTGATCAAGAAAAAGATTGATAATTATTTTGGAGAATGGAAGACAGACCACACGGGTGAAGATGCATCGACAAAGAGATAGAGAGACCAGAGAAGGATAAATACCTAATTTTGACTTGGGTCTTCATGAATGTTCCAATACTCCATCATTCATATAATTAGTATTCTAGTATTGAATTATGGGGGCCTATTGTTGTATCATGTATTATACTCCATCATTCATATACCTATTTTCGTATCATTTTTTTACCATTATTCAATCTTGTCTTATATTATTGAATCATATGTGTTCTAGTATTCAATCTTATGTGTTTCAGTATTGTATCATATTTGTTGCATTATTCAAACATGTAGAATAAGAATGACGAGTGAAGGAACAATGAGTAGGATAAAAGGAACAAGGAGGACGGGTAAAGGAATGAAGAGGAGAGATTGAAAATAGATGTGTTGTAGGAGAAAAGGACCAAGGATGATGATTGCAAGAACAAAAATGGTAAGGATCAAGGAACAAGGGGTGGAATGTTAATTCTCATCTTTTGAAGGTTACCCAAACACATGAATCTAGTAATGAGAATACATATACATATACAAATACAAATGTAGATACAAAGTGGCTGATGTTTTAATATTCCACCCCTTGTTCCTTTATTCCAACTCCTTGATCCTTTACTCCCTATCCTTATTTTTTTTTTCATAATTCTTATTCCTTTTCTAAATACAAATACAAATACAATACAAAGCAAAACTTTGTGGATCCCAAAACCCCATTGTTCATGAATAGTAGTAGCACTTGTCTTCAACTGTTGCAGCTAGAGGACACTCCTTCTCTACCTGTCCCAGTGTCAGATACCCTTTTAGGCCCTGGTGTGCACCCTATCTTGATGCACCAAGCTCAGAATGCCACACTCAACCAACCTCCAGACACCAAGCTCCCACTAACACACTCAACTGACCTTCAGCCACCAAGAAAAATTACTTGGATCCCAAAACTCGTATCTTTCCCATTAGGTTAGGAAGGATATGAAAGGGTTTGGATTCCAAAGATGTACGGTTCTCCATTAGGTTAGGAAGGATTGGAAAAGGTTTGGACTCCAAGCCCATATGTTTGGTTGTGGCATTGGTTGTGTCTGTGGAGATGGAGTAGGTGGTGTTGCCATGCTTTGAGATAGTATTGGCACCACCATTGTCCTAAACTTATATCCAGTTGACGATTCCCTTTGGAAGATAGGGTTTTGCAATCTCACTTTCCCTTGAGTGTCAATAGTATTCAAAAGGTACGGGTTCACCATTTGGCATATTCTCGTGAATAACAATAAGTGTGCCCATGACAAAGGTAGTTTGTGACTGGACACTGGTGCTGAAGGTAACCATACTAGGGAATTGTAAGTTTATTTAGCATTTACACCTCATTGATCATGTTCTCCTACTCCCTTTCTCCTATTCACTTGATCTTATTCTCCTTCATGGTAGTTCCTTTTTTATTGTCCTCCTTGTTATTTTTCTCCAACTCCCTATTCCTTTACTCCCCAATTTTGTTTCTTTAGTCATCGTCCTTATTCCTTTTATCCCACTTCCTATACCTTTAATCCCCATTCTTGTTCCTTTTGTCATCATCCTTGTTCCTTTTTCCAACTCCATATTCCTTTACTCCCCATTTGTGTTCATGTAGTCATCGTCCTTGTTCCTTTTTTCCTACTCTCTATTTTACTCCCCATTCTTGTTCATGTAGTCATTGTCCTTGTTCATGTTCTCCAACTCCATATTCTTTTACTCCCTATTCTTATTCATGTAGTCATCATCATTGTTCCTTTTCTCTAACTCCCTATTCCTTTAGTACTCATTCTTGTTCCTGTACTCATCATCCTTTTTCCTTTTCTCCCACTCTCTATTCCTTTTCTCCTCATTCTTGTTCTTGTAGTCATTGTACTTGTTCATTTTCTCCTACTACCTATTCATGTAATCTACATTCTTGTTCTTGTAGTCATCGTTATTGTTCCTTTTTCTCCAACTCCCTATTCCTTTATTCCCCATTCTTGTTCATGTAGTCATCATCTTTTTTCCTTTTCTCCAACTCCTTATTCCTTTACTCCCCATTCTAATTCATGTAGTCATCATCCTTGTTCCTTTTCTACAACTCCCTACTCCTTTACTCCTAATTTTTGTTCTTGTAGTCATCATCCTTGTTCCTTATCTCCCACTCCTTGTTCCTTTTATCCTCATTCTTGTTCCTGTAGTCATTATCCTTGTTCATTTTCTCCTACTACCTATTCTTTTACTCCCTATTCTTGTTCATGTAGTTATCATCATTATTCCTTTTCTCCCACTCCATATTCCTTTTCTCCCCATTCTTATTCTAGTAGTTATCATCCTTATTCCTTTTCTCTGACTCCCTACTCCTTTGCTCTCCATTCTTGTTCCTGCAGTCATCATCCTTGTTCTTTTTCTCCCACTTCCTATTCCTTTACTCCCCATTCTTGTTCCTATAGTAGTCCTTGTTCCTTTTCTCCAACTCCTTATTCCTTTTCTCCTCATTCTTGTTCCTTTAGTAGTCATCATTGTTCTTTTTCTCCCACTCCTTGTTCCTTTTCTCTCCATTCTTGTTCATATAGTCATCATCCTTGTAGGAGAAAAGCATATGTGGAGAATGAGAACATGATCAAGAGAGTAGGAGAAAGGGAGGAGGAGAATAAGAAAAATGAGGCAGATAAGAGACAAATGAACTTACGATTCCTTGGTATGGTCACCTCTAGCGCCAGTGTCAAGTCACATGTTTCCGTTGTGATAGGAACATTTACTGATGCTCACAGGAAGGCGCCAAAAGGTGAACCAATAACTTTGACTACTATTGACACTCAAGGGAAGGCAAGCTTGCCAAACCCTTGCTTCCAAAGGGAATCATTGACTGTCTATAAATTCAGGGAAATGGTGGTACTAATACCATCTAAGAGAATTACATAACCACCTACTCCACCATCACAACCACATCCACATCCACAACCAAATCTCCTCCTACTCCACTTCCGAATATGCAATGAAATGGTCGTCTTTAAAGCTCTTTTTGACAACCACAATAGTGGTGGATTGGAGGTTATGGAAATGGGAAATTTCATCTATTCCTAATCATAAATCCATTCCAAACCTTTTCCAATCCTTCCTAACCTAATGAAGAATTGTACGGTTTTGGAACCCAAACCATTTCCTATCCTTCCTAACCTATTGGGGAACCTTTCGTGCTTGGAATCCAAATCTTGTCTAATCCTTTCCTTGATAGGGAATCGTACAACACGTATTCCTTCTAGGCTTGGACTCCAAGCCTTCCCCATGATCTACTTTGGTACTTGAATGGAATCTCTAGATAGTCAAGTTGATCACTTGGTGGTACTAATACACACCTCACATATTATCGGTGGTAACATACTTCACTAGTGATTTCATTTGCACCTCCAAGTAGTTTAATATTGTACTATAAACTAGTTAGTTGAAAGTTAATGCTATGTATGGGCTTTGGGATCCAAACCCTTACAGTCCAAGCTTGATGCAGTTACTTGCATGGACTCTCGAGACATTCAAGCCTTATATGGTTACTTGCATGGCGTCTTTTTTCCTCCCACCACTTTCTTCCTTTTGTTGGACACTTTGTTCCTTTTCTCTGATACTTTGTTCCTTTATTCCCCATTCTTTTTCTTGTTTTATATAACTATGATGTTTTTCTGGAATGAAATTGTGTGACTTATGTGTTAGTGTATAACCAATTATGTTACTGTCCATGCTCAACCTATAATTTGTGCAAATTTTTATATGTTTATTTTTTTTTTTTGGAAAAACAAATAAGGTCTATAAAAAAGAACAATGATCAAGAGAAGAGGAAGATAGATGATGACAACATCATCAAGTAGGTGGGGAACATGATCAAGTAGGGGGAGAGAGGGAAAAACAAAAAAGGTCTGAAGAAAAGGAACAATGAGGGCAAGAGAAAAGGAACAAGGATGGGAAGTAATGAAATAGGGGAATACGAACAAGTAGGGGAAGAACAGTAGCATGGAATAGGAGAAAAGGAACAATGATGAGGATTAATGGAACATGGATATTTGCAAATCTTATGTTCCATTATTTAGTCTTCTATTTCTATATTATAATTTAATAAATTCCAATATTGAATCATATGTGTTCTAATTTTACTCAAACATGTGAAATGCAGTAATGATTTACATATTTGGTTCATATAATATATGTTACATTACTTCGATAAGGGGCAAGGAGATTTTCCTTGTCGATCTACTTGTATTACCATTGAAAGCATGCTTTGTGACGTCATATCTAACTTTGTTATTGGTGGCTAGGAGTCTGGAATCCAAAGTTTGTCAAAGTGATGACAAGTAATTGGAGGTATGAAGCTTGTAATTCTCCTTTAGGATATGTACTTCCCAATGTTGCATGAATAGAATAAAAAAAAAACAACAACTGAAATGATATGGTTGATTTGGAATTCTTATTACAAATCCCATTCTCCCAGACTAATATCCCTCTCATAACTTCCAGATAGGGAGTTACTAATGTTATTAGTTGATTTTCTACCAGTTTTCTATCCACTTTGTAAGAAGCATCACTTGCCATTCTATCAAGTACCAAGAACTTCTTCTATAGAAAATTGATAGCGATCACATATAAATGATCATCGCTTCCAATCAGGAAGAAATATTGTAAGGACCATGACCCAAGTTTTGGGGTAACCCTATTTTTTGGCTAATCTTGTGATTATAACCTTTCTCTAATCCTTTGAGATGTGATTAGATCTTGTGGAGTTTAAGTTTCCAATTTGAACTATTTTGGATTATGTTTGTGATTACTTTTCTACTTTTGGTGCAAGTTGCAATTTACCCAATATTGGGGGTTGATATGCAATTTGTCACCTCTAGAGTGTTCCTTGTATCTTTTGACTTCATGAGAGAAAGTGTGGTGCTTTGGAGTTTTTTGTTTGACCCTTGGTTGGGTGGTGTCACCCTTAGTTGTGATTAGGGTTTTCTAGGGTTGGTGGTCTTGGTGTCGTGACCTAGTAGTCTCATTAGGGTGTGTCATGGTCGTGGAGCCCCTTGGTGTGTCGTGGTCGCAACATAGAGGGTGGAGTTTCTTAGGTGGTCAAAAAACTACCTAGAGTATATCACCATGTCTTGCATGTCATGCTTAAGTGGTTGCATGTTGGCCTTTTAGTGGACACATGTCTCTTTGTAGCCCTATCTTGTTGACACCTCATCCTTTGTCTTACCTCCCTACTCCTTTGCTATATGGACCCTCTTCTCTCCATGCAAGTGGTTCTTTTTGGTCATCTTCTTCTTCCTTTCTCTTATGCTCGTCCTTGGATCTTGGTGGTGCAAGAAGGAGTGTTCTTGGTTCATCCCTTGCATGTGGTGCTTGTGGTGATCCTTGGTCATCTTTGATCTTTGTGAGTGTTTATCTTATTTCTTTGGTGTTTCCTTCGGATCTTCTACCCCATATTCTTCCTCTTTCTTATCCTTAGGCTGTGTTTTTACATGGTGGTCGTTCTTGAGAGTAAGCTCCTCATCACAATGGTAATAGGCCATGTTTTGACAAGGTGACACCCAAGTGAGAGGGAGTTTCTTCTCTCTTTTCCCTCTTCTTTCTTTTGGCTTGATTGTGAGGTTTTTCCCTCTTTCTTAAGATACCCTTTGACCTTGGTGTTTCCCCTTTCTTAAGGTTCTCTTGAGTCTGAGAGTGGATCTTTAGGTGGAGCTTTTTCAACCCTTGGATCGTGTGCTTGGAGGTTTGGTGGTGATCTTCTTAAGGCATCTTATATAACTCTTTGACCTCTCTGTTAATTGCACTCTCTTAAATGTGCAAGTTACTATTTTCTCTCTTTGAAACATTCCCCTAACATGATCTTATATGATAATAATCTTTAGAACTTGTTTGGTGGTTGTTATCTTGCTTGGTTTTGAGGAAATATGAAACCCTAATTTCAAATACCCAATCTTGATTTTTTATGGTGTTATGATGATGTTACTTTATCCGTTTAACCTTAGTTTTACTCACATGAATGATTTTCATGTACCTAGATATTAAGAGAAGATTATATTCTATTTTTGGGTACCTTATTCATGGTTTCCTCTCTCTTAGATGAGACCCTTCCATGTGGTATCATGATGTATGACCTAGGGTTTATGGTGATCGTTTTGCACGAGCCTTTCCCTTCTTGTTGGTCATGGTTTCCCCTTAGTCTTGTTTCTATTTTGAGACATTAATATCATCTCTTGTGGTGGTCTAGACACCTACCCCATGTTGGTAATCACCATAGTTCATCTTGGGCAAGATGCTTCCCTTTTGATGTATTGTACCTAGTGTTGATGGAGGTTGTGACACTTGAGGATTGAGGGCCATGTTGACCCCAATTTTGGTGAGGTGGTTGCCCTAGTTTTGGGACTTGACCCTATCTAGTGTTGGTCATCACACACCCCCTTGAGAGAGGTCACAAGAGGGTGTTTGGTCGCGACATGTAGCTAGTTGAGGGTTGAGACATCTGTTGGACGAGACACCCTTTGGTCGAGATGTTTGTGGGTGTTAGAAATCCTAATGTTGTGGTTGCAACACGAAGGAGATGGGTCACAACATGGTGATGGAGTTGAGGGTTGAGACACCCATGGTGGATGTCACAGTCATGACATATCATGGAGGGTGGCTGCAACCCATGTGTCTATGTGGTTACATGATGATGATAGGTGGTTGAGATGTATGCTTGGGCACATGATAATATCCTTGTATGAGTAATACATAAGTCACATGACATGTTGTTTAGATAACATATAATCTACCCTAATCATTTTCTTTAACCCTAAGGATGGTCCAATATTATGGGAAATGGTGAACCTTGGAATGGTGGTTGAATTTAGCACCCAAACCTGAATTGGCTATGGAGGGGAAAATCCTAATTCCAATGATGAGAAATATGACATGTCAGCTTCTCTTTCTTGGAATGGCTAGTATGTTATGATATTATATCTCTTGTCTTTGAAACCCTAACCTTGCAGGTTGAATGCATGCCACTTCTTGGGTATGCTATGGTAATGATTATGAATAGTGGAGGCACAAGGAGATAGTGATGTGTTACATGGATTTATATGTTTCCTATTTCTCATTCATCAATTTCTAACCATGCAGGTGATGAGAACTTGGATATCATAGCTACTACATGCTACAGTGAGTATGATGTGACACTAGTTGAATGAGCCTTTATGGGGCATGTTGAAATACTTGTAAAACATGAATGATGTAAATGGGTCATATGACCTGATGATGGCCTGGTGCATATTCTGAAGTGGTTAGTGCTATGATTAAGGGATTGATATCCCATAGTGATGTGACATTGGTGCTATCCTTAAGAGGTTGTGTAACAGTGGAGATGATATTGTGAGTGGCAATGATACATGTATTATGTTGTGATAGTGTGGAAAACTCACACCCTATGTGTTTACATCTGTTGAAAGTGTGCTATGCCTTTATCTTGTAGAGTTTGTTATGGTTTTATACATTGAACTTGATTGATGCTAAAAGTTACCCAATTGGCTAACTAAAAAAAGTGGAACCTTAATCACGTAGGTGCCCTATGCCATAGATCATTTCCAGTGTTAGCCTAAACTTCTAGATATGTGAAATGAGTTTTACTCAGAGCGCATATTTTTTAATATATGGATTGCAAGTCAAGTATCCCCTTGCATCCTTAATTTCAAGTTGTGTGAGACTACCATGCATGAGGCAATCTCGTTGTGATATGGATAGCCATGCGTGAGCCACTCCTTCTTGTTAGAATGGCCATGCATGAGCCTGTTCTTCTAGCACCATTACCTGTACCAAGGTGGGCTAGGTGTTGATATATATTGACGACCATGTGTGAGTCGATCCTTTTGTTGACTATGAATCACTTGTGTAGTTGACTGACATGTCTCTACGGTGTTACTCCCATGCTGATCAAGAGGTGTTAGAGAGTTCATGGATTCTGGCTCTTCCATTGACCTTGTATGGCACCGATTTTGACTTAGTAGTGGTCAGTTGGATTTGGGTGGCACAACTCAAATCCTTGAGGCATAATAAAACACATAACCAACTGTGTAGTGTACATGCTTAGGATCAAATATGAAAATATTGGATGAGGCTTTGCTTGCTTTTGTATAATATAGTTGGTAGTGGATATACATGTTCTTCATATTCCTTTATTGATGATAAGATGCTCTACAATCCAATTGCAATTGCTTAAGATGATTTGGAATGAATATTGGCTCCATTATATCTATGGATCTGCTTAGATGATAATAACTTCTATGCTTACATTAGTAATTCAATCTACTTATCATAGATGTAGCTTTATTCTGGTACTTTATATATCATTATCTGTGCTTTCATAGCATTAGCAAAGAGTTATATCTCTCATTGGGATATTTGATCTCACCCTATGGGTTTCAACATTTTTTAGGGGGTCGTGCACAACGTGGAGGTGATCGTGCTACTGATGAGGAGTAGCAGCAAGATCAGTAGACGATAAGGTTGATTGTTCTCCTTATTAGTCTTTTGGGTTAGATTCCTAGAGTCATCCCTGTACACTCAGTTCTTAGGGATAGTTCACTATGTGTTGGGGTTGTGCTATCAATATGAGTTTGGCTTGTGTGTCCTATTGTTGTACATAATTGGTAGATGTACATGTATATGTAAGAGAAATAGATATCACATGTGACAAGTAGCCTTTTTTGGACGTTGTAATCATGATGTTTTTATGATTTATATGAGAAAGATGACATGTTATGGATCTTTATGTTCCAAGTTTTCTAATGTTGGTGCTTTGTGCAATCGGTTTCAATATTTAGTGTTTTTCGTTAATCTTCTTGTTTAGTGTTGTTTTTGTGCTTCGTTTTGAAATAATTTTGTTTTGTGTGGAAAAGGGTGTCACATTGGTTGGTATCAGAGCTTTAGGTTTGATGAGTCTATAGGGACCTAGGACTAGGGTTTTGTCTATTTTAGTGTCCTCCAATCTATTTTATAGAGACTTCTACTTGTGTAGAAGAAGAAGAAGAAGTTGTTATACCCATAGAGCCAATCATGTGATGATTATAATGGCATATCATGTAAAAATGACTTTGATTATTAATAAAAGGGAAGATTCTAATTTATTATGTTTGTTCAGTTATGAGATAATGAAGTAACATTAGGAATGTCTAGAGAATTATTTTACTCAATTACGTATAAGAGTACATATACATATTCTCATTATGTCCTTGATTGGTTGTCATTGTGGAAGGTTGATAGACAACAATGACACATAAGATCAGAGTGTGAGTTGGTTGATGACCATATCTCATTAGTCATGATATGGAAATATTAAGCCAAGCACACAGATACATGTTAGAGAATAGTGTATTGGACAGACCCACTGTGAGACTGACACATGGAAGCCATCATTATGGAAGTCATAGTCATCTCTCACAATGATGAGGGTGGTTGTGGTTATTAGACCTGAATTGACTACACTCAACATATGTTGTTGGGTACACTTTGACATCATCAAACGTAGTCCTAAAACATGGGTTGTTGTAACGATGATGATTGGGTGGCTTTGACACATGGGGATTGACTGTGAGTGATAGACATTGGATTTTTCCCTCCTACTGGAGTGTGATATCCTAGGCCTCTTGATAAGTGAGACTGAGAAAAGCATGGCCATGCACATGTGAGTCAATATGTGATATTGAGATTAAATATATCTCAGAGAGTCTACTCTTAGTTCAAGAAACAAGATTGAATAATAATGAGGGTGACTTCTCCGTGCCTCTAGTTCAATCTGAACATTAGTGGCAAAAGAACTATATAAACATTGTTCCATACACAGATTGTAGGTTGAAGTTGTTCCCCAACTTTTTCATTTACTTGGGTAGCAATGATGTGCGTCTAGGCACCACTCTTTGCTTGTGATGTCATAAGCTATTATAGACATTCATTGCCAGCGTAACATGGGACCTATATGGTCACACACATAGGTCTTGACCTAGAAGAGGAGTTCAGGTCTCAAATGACAGTTGAATTAAGTCCTAAAGTGTTTAGGCATTTGATTCAGGAAACAAATAGAATGACAACACTGCCGAACACCCATCTCAAGTGTTGAGACGGATGTTTGGAAGTGCCAAATGTCCGTCTCAAGAGTTGAGATGGGTGCCTGGGTGTCAAGCCTGGTTTTGAGTTGAAATTTGCAATGGAACGAATTGACCCGGCCAAACAGGAACAAATCAGGTCACCAAAAGATTGTATGGGTGAACTGAGATTGTCTTCGTGCATGGGAGAGATGGTCCAACTCGGTCAGGGAAGGTTCTAGATGTTTCCCTAGTTGTTTCACTTGAGCAATACTTGTTGCATAAGGAAATCAATGCTTGACATTGATGGGAATTGATTTGTCAAATTCATACACAACTAGAAACTATAAAACAGACGTCTCATAGTGCCAGACAACCATCTTGCATGTAAGACAATTGTCTGGCTCAGCCAAACAGATGTTTCATATGTCACAGTTTGTGCAATTTCTAGAATTGTTGTAAATTTTTGAGTTCTTCTAGTCCTTTCCACTCTCGTGCATTGATCCTGCATTGGATAGCAATTGGGAACCTTAACCCTGGCCTCTACTATATATGGACGGGTACTGGGGGATTCCTAAAGTACAACTACAACACAAACAACTAAGAATCAATTCCTCTGACAACTATTGTCCTTCTCTGGTTGTGGTAATCATGAGAGCCCAGGCAAGTCCTACCCAACAAGGGAGGGATGGTCATGGGAGAGAACAACTGAGAGTTTTCATTGTGGGAGAGAAAGTAGGTGACTAATACACTGATGGAGAGGGACAACTCCTTCCTATTCAGTCCAGCAAGATGACAGGAGTTCTAGGCGGTCTGTGTGGACTACCATAGAGGTGGGAAGTCGGTGTTTGTTAGTTGTAGAACAACATCAACTGGTAGTCCATGATAAGATGAGTTGTTGAAGAAGACGATATCTGTGGATGTAGTCTATGGTGTACACCAGGAGGTGCAGTAGTTAGATGAGTCCGAGTGCAACTAGGATTCAGAGTTGAACATCTACAATGATGAGGATTGTCATTGGACTTGCTCCAGGACTAGGTATATCCCATAAACCATCCTTCCTGCATTAAATTTATTGATGCAATCTACTTTTTATGGGAATATGGTAATAAAATTTTAAATTTCGCTGCCTGCTCTATACCATATTTCCCTACAGTGGTATCAGAGCCAACGTCAATTTACTATATTATGGTATAATCGATATGATCAGATTTTGATTTTGTCATTCTATTATTGCATGTGATGCAAATAATATCTTGTCAAATCCAAACACCTCGATAATCCCAAACTTATATATATATATATATATATATATATATATAGATGCAATTTACACGTGTCACCCTAAAATGGTTTTGATGGCGGATGTGTAGCATGGTTATGGCCAATAACTGTTATCTGTTCATGGTTGTATGTGGATGGTTTATCCAGTTATCTCAGTCTGTATACCGAGCCTCTATCTTATCTTCCCAATGTAAAGTTAATTCTCTTCTACCTTTTCTCCCCTCAAATGAAACTCGAGGTTTATTTATAATCATGTAAAAGTAGGATAGTTTACTTCCCTGTTATAACAAAGGACCTTGGTGGACATGGTTGACAAGCCGGACCGATCGCCTGGTGGACCCAATTGATCTTGGAGGAGCCAGTCGATGGTGCACAGAAGGACCAAGTGACCGGTGATATGACCTAACAACCAGCCATGAGGCGAGCACATCAGTTTAAGGGTTGAACTGATCAACCCCAGATTGGCAAGCACGGACCTTCATCAACAACAGGTTTATGCATGTGATGTAGACCTAGATGACTGTAATTCCTTGTGGCTGCAAGGGATTACATTACGACTGGCCATAACCATCACTTTCATTTATTGCATGTTTTCATTGTGGGATATAGCATGTATATGATACATACTCTATACGTGGTGATTGGATAAAGTATATGTACTTATAAAACTCCCTCAACTAAAATACCAAGTCTTGGATGCTTTCCAAGTAGCACACATGAAAAGCTTGATCGACTAAGCGTAGGTTCCACCTTCGTGGGGTGTGTCGTCTATCTTGTGGAAGTGTGATGGTAATGATGTAAGTTCCACCTCCGCGGGGTGCATTATTATCGTGTCATCTTTTAGGTTAGGCTTGACTGGTGATTCTCATAGAATCTTTGCCCATAGGAAAGGGTTGCACATATCATCTATCCAGAATTGCATATGATGCAATTGGCATGAGTTGCCTACCTTGATGGTTGACTATTTTTGCAGTGTTGATCGAGTCATAGTTGAAACATCTTGGATCTGGCCCACTAGAATATTATACGATGCAACATTCTGAATTGATATTGAGGGCTATCAATTTGAATAAAATACTAGGAGCGATAATAATTAAAGACATAATTATCTCCTCAAAATTTTTAAATCAAATCAAATCAAAAGGGTTTTTGATAAAAATGCCAATTTTATCTCTTGTAGAATAAAATGGAAAACAAATCATCATGTCCGAACAACTTAAATGATATTTATTTCCATAACTGATTCCGGATCTTGAGAAGTGTTCTACATGATCCTAAAATACCAAAGCCGATATCCACTCTAAATTCCCCTAAGACTGACATGGATGCTTATTTGAAGCATGCCAATGATGTTATGAACATCAAGAACCTTATGTTGGGATGTATGAACTATGAGTTGCATAAAAAAATGGTGAGCATGAAAGGTATAATGTCTCTAAGGCATTATTTGAATGCAAACTGACAGCGGGAGATCCAATAGAGCCCCATGTGCTTAATATGATTAGGCATATGGAGCATATTTAGAAAATGGGATTTCCTCTGGGTCAAGAGTTGGCTGCGGATGTGATTTTGTAATGATTGCCTAAATTATATAGTCAGTTCTTTGAGTGTTATCACATATGCAACATGGTTGGACTATTGTCAGAGTTGCTTGACATCTTGATTAATGTTGAATCACAAATGAAGATGGACAAATCTGTGATGATGATCAACAAAATTGAGTCCAAGGACAAAGGCAAATCCAAGAAGCATTTTGTGGCTAAACTAAGGTTCAAATATTTTGCACTCAAAGTAAGGAAAAGGATAAGGGAGCCAAGGAAGATAAAGAAAGGGATAGAGATCTCTACTTATGGGGTATACTTATTGAGATTTACTTCACTACTTATTCATCATGGGTAGTTGATACTGTATGTGGATCACACATTTGCTCAAATGTGAAAGATATGAAAAAAAAGTAGACCTTTAGAGAAAGGTGATGTTGAACTGCGTGCACTACTACAGAAATAGCTTATAACGTCACATTTAGCGGCGTCGGTTGTATCCAAAAAACCGACACCTAAATCCTATAATGTCAGATGCAAACAAAACCTACATCTATATGTGAAAATCGGCCAGACACGGGTATCATTTTTTATTTTGTGTCGGTTGCTCAATAAAAAATCGATGCCTAAAATCGCCCGCCAAATCTAATTTTTCCAGTGTAAAAAAAATCCTCCAAAATTTCACATACTGCGTCGGTTGTTTACCAAATAATCGATGACTAAATATTGTTTGCGAGACATAAATTGGCCCCAGTTCTGTCATCAGTTTGCTTACAATAACCGATGCCTCGCGTGCTGTCCCCGTGAAAATTTTTACCCCCCAAATTGCCCAATTGGCGTCAGATTTTGATGGCAACCGACGACTATGGTTGTAATTCAAGAACATTTTTTTGTTAGCATATGTAGATAGATGTCAGTTTTTTTATTTGTAATCGATGACTAAGACCGAACATAGGTGTCGGCTTTTGTGGTGATCGATGCTTGTGGAACATAGGTGTCATTTTTTATTAATAACTGATGTTGATACTTTACTTAATAGCACTTGTGTGGCCGTGCGAGACAGACTCTCTATTTCATTGCGTCGTCGACTGTTTGAGTACCTAGGGATCTCTGGTGATTCCCGTCGTCAACGCCCACCCCACCGTCAGAGGAGCATCGCTCACCGCCAGAGAAGCGCACCATGCCACCAGAGCTCGCCGCCAATCGTAGCTACTCTCGCCGCCGGAGAAGCGAGCCTTGCTCCACCCACCGCCAGCGAAGGCCCAGCCAATGGAGCTGCTAGAAGAGGTGTGAAGGAGGCTACTGGAGCTCTTTGAAGGTTGTTGTGGAGGTCATCGTAGGCGGTTGGAGATCGAAGGCTACTGTGGAGGCTACTATTGGATCTCGAAGGCTACTTCTCGAAGGTTGACCTAGCCGAGATCTCTATTGGAGCCTGAAGAAGCTTGCCAAAGCTACAAGTAGGTTAATTTTTGATTCCATAACATAATGCATAAATACAATGATGAAATTTATGCATAAATACAATGATTTTGATGCCTAGCAACACTCTATGTTGTCTTTTAATTGAATTTAATGTCAAAACAAAGCACATATAACTTGATTATCCTTTTTAAGAGATAAAATTCCTTAGTTGCAGTTAAGTATTCATCAATTTGATTAACTTCATGACTTTTATACATATTTCTCCTCATAAATATTAGTTATGCATGGTTCTGTGCATCTTGCTAGTATAAACCAATATATGTCCTAATAACACAATGCATATATACAATGATGTAAAACCTTATTTTGTAAAAGGTATTGCATATAAACTAAAAGGTTGTTACCACTGATCATATAAAACTATAATTTCTAAACCTAGAAACATGTCCAAGATTTACTCATTAGGAATAAACCTTGGATAGTCCCCAATTTAGGACTATTTTTGAACTCTTCATCTCACTTAGGATGTAAGTGTATAATTTGAACTCTGGGTTGTGTTACTACCTCAGATTTGAGGAATGTGATGAGAGGACTGTCAAGTTGGTTGCCTATTTGACCCCTAATTGGATATTGGGTACATGTATTTGTTGGCCTAGAAACCTATCCAAGATTTACTCATTAGGAGTAAATCTTGGATAGTCCCCAGTTTGGGACTGTTCTTGAACACTTAATCCTACTTAGGATGTAAGTGTATAGGGTTTTCAAGAAAATTTCGGTAGCATTCCCCCATTTGTTCTCTAAGTACATAAGTACTTGGAGAATAGTGGGGAAATGTTGTCGCAATTTTCTTGAAAACCCAATACACATTATACACTTACTAGTGAGATTAGGTGTTCAAGAATAGGATAGGTGGTACAAATTAATTATATATAAGACCTTAAATCCTAAACTTTTAACCATAAACCCTAATCTTTCAACCTGAAATCTGAATATATACCTGTTTTATCTTTGATCATAGAATGGATAGATCATGGATGTCCATTCCAAATTGCTGCACCCCAGAGTTTATTTCTGGTCTTGATCAGTTTATTAGATTTGGTGAGGAACATAGGAAACAACCTGGATCTAGGTTCTACTATCCATGTAGGCATTGCGGTAACAACATGAAAGTCAACACTGGTGACGAAATCAAAAGTCATGTCATGTGCAACAAGATTGTACAGGCTATACAGAATGGCACTGGCATGGAGAGATTTCAAACCTGAAATCAGTGAATGTTGATAGTAGTGCTTGTGTGGAAGAAGAAATTTCCTCTGGTGACGTAGATGTGAACGAACTGGTTCCAATAGACATCGTTGATGCGATGTTGGATAGTTGTGGGGTCTGATCCACCTCCCATGTTTAGAAACATTGTTCATGATGTTGAGATATTGTTATACATAGGTTGCATTAATATTGTGAAGCTTTGTGCTCTGTTGAGATTGTATAAGCTGAAAGCTAACAATAGATGGAGAGACAAAAGCTTCACGTCATTGTTGTCTTTGTTGAAAGAAATTCTTCCTAAAGGAAACGAGCTGCCAATCTCAACATACCAGTGAAATAAATTGGTGTGCCCAATGGGAATGGAGGCCAAGAAGATACACGCATGCCCAAATGATTGTGTATTATTTCAAAAGGACTATGTGGATTTGAAAGATTGTCCAAAATGTGGTGCATCAAGGTATAAATTGACAACTTTGGGGGAGTCTAAAACTGATTCTCCTGCCAAGGTGATGTGGTATCTACTTATAATATCACGGTTTTAACGCTTGTTTTCCAATCCGATAGATGCAAAGAATTTGAGGTGGCATGTAGATGTTAAGAAAAATAATGTTGGGATCCTATGACATGCATCTGATCCCCCCACAGTGGAAGAAGATTGATTTATTGTACCCTAAATTTGTTGAAGAAGTCAGGAATCTAAGACTTGGGCTTTATACAGATGGGATGAATCCATACGGGACATTGAGCAGCCAACATAGCACTTGGCCATTTATGCTTGTTATATACAATCTTCCTCCCTGGTTGTGTATGAAAAATAAGTATGTTATGTTGTCGTTGTTGATATCGGGCCCTAAACAACCTAGAAATGATATCGACATTTATCTTGAACCTCTGATTAATGACTTAAAGAAACTCTAGGGTGAAAGTATGATGACCTATGATGCTTCACAAAGAGAGACATTTTGTTTGCACGCTATGTTGTTTTGCATTGTTAATGACTTTCTAGCATATGTGAATTTGTCTGGATATAGTGTCAAATGATCTAAAGGGTGTCCTACATGTGAAGAGAACACTGTTTCAATATGACTAAAACATGGTGGCAAGACTGTATATCTTGGTCATCAAAGGTTTCTTCCAAAATTCCATTTGTATCATAGGTTGCACAAAGCATTCAATGGACGAAATGAGGAACGGAGTGCAGCTAAACCTATACCATGGAATGTTGTTTATGAAAGAGTAAAAGACTTCGCCAATGAATTTGGCAAGAGATCACAATGCACCATGGCCACACGGAGTGACAAGTCTTTATTCAAGAAGAAGTCAATATTTTACGATCTTCTTTATTGGAGTTCTTTGGCAGTCAAGCATTGTATTGATGTCATGCACGTTGAGAAAAATGTTTGTGATAACATCATTGGTACTTTATTGAATATACCAAGTAAGACTAAAGATGGGATAAAATCCAGAATGGACCTATGTGAAATGGGAATAAGGACAGAATTAATAGAAGGAGTTAGTAGCAATCAGAGAACATACTTACCTCCCGCTTGTTACACGTTTTCTAGAAAGGAGAAGAAAGCTTTTTGTGAATGCTTGGTAAATGTTAATGTGCCACAAGGTTACTCATCCAACATCCGTAGATTGGTATCAATGAAATATCTGAAGTTGATAGGTCTTAAATCTCATGATTATCACACTCTAATGCAAAAAATATTGCTCGCGGCAATTTGATCTATATTGCTGAAGCATGTAAGGTTTGCAATCAGCAGACTTTGTTTCTTTTTCAACAGTCTATGCAGCAAAGTTATTGACCCTGATACTCTCAATATATTGCAAAGAGAAGTGATTGTTACCCTATGTCATCTTGAGATGTATTTTCCTCCTTCATTCTTTGATATCATGGTACATCTTGTTGTCCACTTGACTAGGAAAGTGAAAATGTTGGGACCAATTTTCTTGCATTGGATGTATCCCTTTGAACGATACATGAGCATTTTTAAAGGTGATGTTCGAAACCATTATCGGCCTGAAGGGAGTATTATTGAGGGTTATGTGGTGAGAGAGGTTATGGATTTTTGCAATGACTTTCTGAGTAGTAATGGCGCTCCTATTAATGACAAGAATATTGAGGAGCATTTTGGCAAAGGAATTTTGGGATCACACCTAAAAGTAATCAGCCGTGAGCAGTTGGAACAAGGTCACTTGTATATTTTACACAACATCGACGAAGTGAGTGTTTATATCGAGGAACATACCAATTTCATCAAGAGACAATATCCACAAGCCAATTCAATGTGGCTTGCTAGAGAGCATAACAAGACATTTATTAAGTGGTTTGAAGATAAAGTCTTACGTCAACTATCTCAAACACTAGCTAATCTTATTGAAACTATCAAATGCCTCACCTTTAAACAAAAATTGAATGTTATGTCTTATGATGGGTTTGACATAAATGGATTCTCATATTACACAAAGCGTCAAGATGATAAGAGTGTCGTCCAAAATAGTGGGGTCACCCTTAGTGCAAAGGATAAGAGTCTACGTGAAGCTAAAATGTCATATTACGGTGTCATTGAAGACATATGGGAGTTTGACTCGTAGATTTTAGAATTCTGCTCTTTAAATGTAATTGGGTTGATAACACCAAAGGAGTTATAGTGGATGAATTGGGTTTCGCATTAGTGAACTTTGAAAAGATTGGCGAGAGGGTGAACCATTCATATCGGCATCACAAACAAAACAAGTATTTTATATCGATGATCTTGCAAATGATAAATGGTCAGTTATTCTTCATGGCAAAAGACAGTTCATTAAAGATCCTGTAGATGAAGAAGAGTAATATGATAAGTATGATGACTCCAGTCCATTCTCAGTTGTGTTGCCAACACTACCAAATATTGAAGCTAATGATGACTTGTATGTGCACAAAGATCACAATGAAGGATTGTTAATTAATAAAAGATCGCAATATTATAGGCATGCATGTTTATATTTTTTTAAGTGTTTTATTTTTCTGAATGTGAACTTTACAATGTTTTATTATCTTCTAGTTATGTCAAATGCTAAATGTTTGATTTTTAATGACACTTTCAGATGGCTGAGTATGAGCATGATGACTGTGATGATGATTACCATGAGGGTGAGGATATCAATGTGCCGCCTCACAATGTAAGTTTTAAAAATATATCCTATATTTATATATATATATATGTCTATTTGTAGTTATATCCTGTAAGTGTGTTTATTTTGTCAAATTTTAGGTTGATGATGTACCCCCTGTAGAACTTGGGGCACTTGATGAGTAGCAAAAAAGAATTGAAAAAGTGAGGGACATCACTATGATGAACAAGTTACTACAACAAAGGGGCAATGGACCCAAACTGACTGTGGATTATGATCATGTAGGAAATCCACTTGGAGTGAACCACGACTCATTTATTTCATATCTTGGGGTTCTTACTCATTGCCATTGTAGTCCAAATTTTGAATCTTAGCATAAAGTTCCTAAGGGGAAGAAAGACTTAGTATGGAAGGAACTATGTGTGAGTTATTATTATTTGCAATTCTATTTTTGTAGATTACTAATTTTTAGGATACTAGTTAATAGCAATTCTATTTTGCAGAGTATATTTGATCTGGATGAAAAACTGCATCGTAAATGTGTGATGCAACGTTGTGGGAGGGTCCTAAGGAACTATAGGACAAATCTCACCTGAGATTACATATGTGATGCTGAGAAGAGGTTCTTGATTGATTTCCAATTCTAGATATTGATCACTTTTTTACTAACTCTACCCTAATAATTTTTGTTTGTATTCTCTTTAAAAAATAAATTTAGGAAGAAGATAGACACTGAGAAATGGAACTACATGTACCCCAAAGACTGGAAGGAGTTTGTTACCCAAAGAAAAATGGATGAATTCAAGGTATAAAGTGCCACTACCAATTTAATTAATATATGTTCTTATGTATTCACCTATTCAAGATTAACCTTTAGTGTTACTAACCAAATCAATGTGCTTACTAACAAGGCTATCAGCGATGATCAAAGAGCAAGGTGTGCACTGAATGTGCATGACCACACCATGGGTCCAAGAGGCTATGTAGGAGTTTGCCAAAGACTACAGGCTGAGTCTATTACTCAGTCTACTGCTACTTAGGAGACTACAGAGTCCTCTACTATTGGTCCCACACCTCTGCCTCGCCATGCTATGTGGATAGCTGGGAGTCAAAACAAGAAGGGAGATAAAACGAAACACGCAACTACTGAGGCAACTACAAAAATGGTAAAATTCAACTCTTAGAACAATAGATATTTATTATTGTTATGTTTACTTACCAATTTCTATTGATGACGGTTAGAGGGAGCTTCATGAGAAGAGGAAGGAAGGCAAGTTCATCCCTAAGGGTATAAGGGATGAAGTGACAGTTGCTCTTGGTATCTTGGATGTGTTAGGGGTGCAAGTGCTGGTGTGGGCATAAAAGCGTTCTTTGGGCCATCACAATGCAAATATATCCCAAAAGAGGGACTATCAAATGTTGAGGTAACATGTTCTTCTTTTAGAATGTTATTGCGAAAGGGAATTCAGTAATCAAAATCTAGCATTTATTTTGTCCATGTATAGGTAGATGAGTTAATTAATAGGAGAGTCGGGGAAGCACTTGATAGGAGAGTCGAGGAAGCACTTGATAAGAGACTCCATGAAGAAATTAGCAAGTGGCAGGTGTCTCATCCTGCCACTTAGATTGTACTTGTGGCATGCCGCTCTTCTGTAGAGGTGGTTGGGAGTAATCCTATAGACCCACCACCTAGCACATCCACTGTAAGTATTTTTATGACATATATAGTAGCTAGTCTTTTCAAGATGATATGTTGATGTATATATGTATATAACATTCTTTATGTAAATTTATAGGGATTGAATCCATGTCATCTAAAAAGTCAAGAATATATCATTGCAGAGGCACAGGCTTACCCAGCCCTTCTAGGGGACATGTTTCAAGGGACTCCAGTACCAGCTGGTGCGGTTCGTGTGAGCCTGATACATGTACTCCCCAATTGGAGGGATTTTCCATTGCCATATGCCCACCCAGATTCGGAAACACTTGGTGAGGCAGAAGGCAGAGTGATAATGTGGCCCAAAACGTATGTCGTATATACTAATATTGTATGGTAAATTTACATTATGTTAATTTGTTAGTGTGTATATATGAGTCAATTGATCTGAAATTATATATACATGTCAAAAGGAAGACACCCGCTACATCTTGACCTCTACCTCCACCTCCTAAAGTATCAAGTTGGCTTCCAAGAGACCTACATGCCTCGTTAGGTCCTAATTGTAGGGGTATGGCAGTATGGATAGGCGAACATGATCCAAACTGCCCTATAAATGTTTCTATTTCAGAGGATGTTGCAGGTCAATCATATCATAACAAGCTATTTATACAAGATATTTTGGTGTTGTTTCGTTATGATTGGTTGAATACATCTATGATAGAGATATGGATATGGTGAGATCTTATTTATACATCCATATACCTTGTTTTATATACGGTGATGTAGTTTTTTTATATATTAATGCATACGTAATATCGGTTTTGCAGCCACTTACATAAGAAATGTACATATTTTTCATTTTCCCATGTGGGATTTTTGGTTCCATCTTTGATTAGTCTTGAAGATAAAGACCCTTCTTCAGCTACTTCATTCTGTTGTGCTGCTTTTAAATATTTTGGTAAAAAAAGAAGACGGTGATAATAGCTCCATTCAATGTCGAGTAAGTTTACTTTGCTTATAATTTGGACTTAAGAAAATTACATTTCTATTATGGATTTTGAGTTATCAATTTTTAACTTTCTTACCTGTAGTGGTAGGCATTGGGAGTTACTAGTTATTGTCCCCAATACGTTCATTGTCTATTATCTAGATCTTGCAGGGAATGAATTGAATACATTATATGGAAACACAATGAAAAAGTCATTATTCCCATGAGAAATATTTCATATTTTTATATCTATTAACATATGTTATTACATTACTATTTAATTATGCAATTTAATGTGTTACATTAACATGTAGGGCTTTACATGAGTTCAAAAGAGTTGGAGGAAAAGTCCCCAAGAAAAAGAATCCACCACTAATTTGGGAGAATGTGAAAGTAATTTCCCGACTCCAATTTATATATTATTTATGTGAACTGTGCTTATTTGTATTTTTGAATATTTTGTATGTTTCAATTTATAGTGTGCTACACAAAACAACAGTTGGGCATGTGTATACTATGTGATGTGATTTATGGACCTAATCATCAAACATGCTGCAATGGAAATTGATAATATACATAAGGTATTATATATAGTCTCATTAGATAATATAAATATATCAATCTATTCTATTTTATTAATTATATATATGCCATTCTCTTTACAGGTGTTTAAAACTGACTTGACTATAGGTAGAAAGTTATTAGATGTACATACTCCCTATACGAGGGAAGAATTAGATGATGTATGAGAAGAATGGGCAAAATCCCTACAAGTAGTGGGAATTTTTAAATATGATTAGGATAGTGATGGCGATAATGACGATGATGAATAAAGAATGATATTTCTAACCTTTCTTCTCATAATTATTTTTGTGTGAATGTGAATAAATTTTTATGAAGTGTCATATGTGTAAATGTGAATATGATCAATACATGAATGTTTCTACATGTGTCTGAATGTGAAAAGAGATGAAATGAATGGAACTACAGGTTGCTAAATGTGTGAAAATGGAGGAAATTTGAAATGGAACTACTGGTTTCTACATGTGTGTGATGAAAAATAATATGAATTAAATGTGCTTATACATGTGTGTGATCATACATTGTTGTCCATCTTGTTAATTTTGTAGGTTTGTGGCCTATTGTTGGCTGATATCAATGGATATTGTAAACCTACAGTTCAAAATGGAACTGCAGGTTCTGCATCCTGTTGAGCAGCCATACAAAAGGCCTGCAAACTAATAAGTATAAAAATCATAAAATAGGTGTCAGTTATTAGTATTAAACCGACAACAAAAACATACAATGTCGGTTATTAGCAAAAACCCGACGTCTATGTGGCTAAACTGAACTGCAGGTTTTGCATCCTGCTGACCAGCCATACAGAAGGCCTGCAAACTGATAAGTATAAAAATCATAAAATAGGTGTCAGTTATTAGTATAAAATTGACAACAAAAACATACATCGTCGGTTATTAACAAAAAACTAACGTCTATGTGGCTATGGGTGTTGGTTATATATAAAAATTGACGCTGATGGTGCCCTTGCCGGTGCGTTTTATTGGTGGCGGGAAGGGTTATATAGTGTTGGTTTTTGTGAAACGTCGACATCTTTGACCAAGATATTGTGTCAGTTTTATTAAATAATCGACACCTATAGTGCCCTTGCTGGCACGTTTTTGGTGGTGGGAAGGGTTATGGCGTCGGTGTTAAAACCGAAGTTTAAAGTTTCAACTTTTAGCGGAGCCCACTTGGGTGTCGCTTAGAAACCGACACCAAAGGCCTTAAATAACCAACACTAAAGGTCAGTTCTATACTAGTGGTGTTGCTAATGGTGCAAGAGTACCGGCCAACACAGTTGGAACCTATGAGTTAACTCTAACAAGTGGGCTTGTAATAGAGTTAGAAAACTACTATTACATACCTACCATTAATAGCAACATCATATCTGTATCTTGTTTGGACAAGAAAGGATTTGAATTTCTTATAAAGAATAAATAATGTTCTATTAGTAAAGATGGGATTTTTTATGTTAGTTCCCCAATGTCTTATGGTCTATATTTGATAGATCTAGGGATACGTGTATATAAAGTGACTACCAAAAGGTGAAAACTCAATGACTCAAACAAAACATACCTTTGGCATTGGCATCTTGGGCACATAAATGAGAATCGCATATCTAGACTCCATAAACATGGTTATCTAGACTCTTTTTATTTCGAATCATTAGAGACGTGTAAATCTTGTTTGTTGGTCAATATGACTAAGATCCCTTTCACTGGTAACAATGAGAGGGCTAGTGATCTATTAGGACTCATACATACTGATGTATGTGGACCTTTTAGAACAACTTCTAGAGGTGGGTATCAGTACTTCATTACCTTCACTGATGACTTCACTAGGTATGGCTATGTTTACTTGATGAAACATAAGTACAAAACTCTTGAAACGTTCAAGGAGTTTATGAATGAAGTACAATACCATCTTGGTAAAAGTATTAAGGCACTTCGTTCTGATCGGTGAAGAATACTTAAACCAAGAGTTTGAGGACCTTCTTAGAGCCCATGGGATTGTATCCCAGTGTACTCCTCCTGGAACACCTCAACATAATGGTGTATCAAAAAGAAGGAATCGCACATTACTGGATATGGTGTGATGAATGATCAGTTTAGCTAAGCTTCCAACTACCTTTTGGGGACATGCTCTACAAACCGCCACATTTACACTAAACCGAGTACCATCTAAGTTAGTTCAAAAGACACCATATGAGATATGGAATGGGAAGCATCCCAATATGTCTTTTATGAGGATTTGGGGTTGTGAAGCTTGTGTTAAGAAAATGTTTCTTGAAAATCTTGGCCCAAGATCTGATAAATGTTATTTTTTTATATCCTAAAGAAACAAGAAGATATTACTTTTATTCCCAATCTGACAACAAATTGTTTGTTTCCAGGGATGCTACATTCCTTGAGATGGACTTCATTTCTAAAGGAACTAGTGGGAGAAAAGTAGAACTCAAAGAGGTTCAATACCAACAAGGAAACAATGAACCAATAGATGAACTAGAGGAACAAAGAGGTTCACAAGATGTTGTGGAATCTCAAATTCCTCGTGTAATAAAGGACCTCGAGATCTAATAGGACACGCCTTGAACCTGAGAGATATGGATATCTTGTGACTCGGGAAGGTAGTGAATTGGTCATAGATGATGAGTCGATTACCTACAAAGATGATATTGAGGGACATGAGTCTGAGAAGTGGCTTGAGGCCATGAGATCTTAGATGGACATCATGTATACCAACAAAGTATGGACTTTGGTGGATGCACCTAAAGGCATAAAACCCATAGGGTGCAAGTGGGTCTTCAAGAAGAAGACCGACATGGATGGAAAGGTCCAAACATATAAGGGCGGATTGGTTGCAAAGGGTTTCAAACAATTCAAGGTGTTGACTATGAAAAAACCTTTTCTCCAGTGGCCATGGTTAAATCCATCAGGATCATGATTGCTATTGTAGCTTATCTTGACTATGAGATTTGGCAAATGGATGTTAAATCTGCATTCTTTAAAGGGACTCTTGTGAAGGATATGTATTTGACACAATCTGAAGGGTTTATAGATCCAACGTTTGTCAATAGAGTCTGTAAGATACAAAGGTCAATCTATAGCTTGAAGCAAGCATCTCAGAGCTGAAATCTTCATTTTGATGAGACAGTCAAAGGGTTTGGCTTTGCTCAAAATGAAGATGAACCCTGTGTGTACAAGAAGGTTAGTGGGAGCATAGTGACATTCCTCATATTGTTTGTAGATGACATACTATTGATGGGGAATGACATCACTAATTTACAAAAGGTAAAGACATGGCTTGGAAATACATTCTCTATGAAAAACTTGGGAGAAGCATCCTACATCTTGGGGATAAAGATCTATAGAGATAGATCTAGAAAACTTCTCCAACTAAGTCAGAGCACATATATTGATAAAGTGTTGAAGGGGTTCAACATGGATAACTCAAAGAGAGGAAACCTTCCTCCACGCTGTGGTGTCTCCATCTCTATAGCTCAATTTCCCAGTTCTTGTAAAGAAAGGGAGCACATGAGTGTGATTTCATATGCCTTGACAATTGGATTAATCATGCATGTAATGTTGTGCACCCGTCCAGATGTCTTATATGCCTTGAGCATGATGAGCAGATATCAGTAAGATGTAGGTGATGCTCACTAGATAGACATGAAGAACATCCTCAAGTACTTGAGAAAGGCTAAAGATCAGTTCTTGGTCTATGGAGGAGAGGAAGAGTTGGTGGTAAAAGGTTACACCGATGCAAGTTTCCAGAAAGATCAAGATGATTACAAATCACAATTAGGATTTGTGTTTTTCCAAAACAACGGAGTTGTAAGAGGCAAGAGTTCCAAGAAAGAGATAGTTGCTGATTCTACAACAGAGGTTGAGTATATTGCTGCATCAAGTGCAACAAAGGAGGTTGTATGGATCAAGAAATTCATCACAGAACTTGGGGTCGTTCCTAGCATCAGTGAGGCAATTGAGCTATATTGTGACAGCAATGGAGCTATTCTGCAAGCTCAGGAACCCATACCGCATCAGCACTCAAATCATATACAAGGTGGTATCATCTCATATGAGAAATTGTACAGTATGGAGATGTTAAGATTTGCAAAGCTCCAACCGAGAGCAATGTTGATGATCCCTTAACAAAGACACTTTCATAGTAGAAGCATGATGGTCATGGTAGATCACTCAGAATAAGATTCGTGGGTGATTGGCTCTAAGTGCAAGTGGGAGTCTGTTTGTTATGTATGCCAATAGAGCCAATCATGTGATGATTGTAATGGCATATCATGTAAAAATGATTTGATTATAAATAAAAGGCAAGTTTCTAATTTTATTTTATTTGGTCAATTATGAGATAAATATTATAAATGTCTAGAGAATTATGTTACTCAATGACGTATGTAATTAAGTTACTAACCTTTTGGATGAGATCATATGGATGTTAAGAGTACATATACATATTCTCATTATTTCCCTGATTGGTTGTCATTGTGGAAGGTTGATAGACAACAATGACACATAAGATCAGAGTATGAGTTGGTTGATGACTAGATCTCATTAGTCATGATATGACAATATCAAACCAAGTACATAGATACATGTTAAAGAACAATGTATCAGACGTACCCACCATCAGACTGACACATGGAAGACATCATCATGGAAGTCATAGTCAACTCTCACAGTGATGGTGGTGGTTGTGGTTCTTAGACCTAAAATCACTACACTCAACACATGTCATTGGGTACACTTTGACATCATCAAATACAGTCCTAAAACATGGGTTGTTATAACGATGATGATTGGGTGGCTTTGATACATGGGGATTGAATGTGAGGGATAGACATGGGATTTGTCCCTCCTACTAGAGTGTGATGTCCTAAGACTCTTGATAAGTGAGACTGAGAAAAACACGGTCATGCACATGTGAGTCAATATGTGAGCTCACATATATCTCAGACAGTCTGCTCTAAGTTCAAGAAATAAGATTGAATAATAATGAGGGTGAGTGTTTTAGGCCTCTAGTTCAATCTGGACATTAGTGACAAAATAATTGTACAAACATTGGAACACCATACACAGATTGTAGGTTGAAGTTGTTCACCAACTTTTTCATTTACTTGGGTAGCAATGATGTGCGACTAGGCACCACTCTTTGCTTGTGATGTCATAAGCTATTATGGACATTCGCTTCCAATGTAATATGGGACCTATAGGGTCACACAGATAGGTCTTGATCTAGAAGAGGAGTTCAGATCTTGAATGATAGTTGAATTAAGTGATAAAATGTTTAGGCATTTGATTTAGGCAACAAATAGGATGACAATACTACCAAACGCCCATCTCAAGTTTTGAGACATCCGTCTGGAAGTGCCAAATGCCTGTCTCAAGAGTTGAGATGGATGTTTGGGTGTCACGCCTAGTTTTGAGTTGAAAATAGAAATGGAATGAACTGACCCGATCAAACAAGCATGACTCAGGTCACCAGACGAGTGTCTGGGTGAACCGAGATGGCCATCTCGCATGGGAGAGATGGTCCAACTCAGTTGGGGAAGGTTATAGATGTTTCCCTATTTATTTTGCTTGAGCAATACTTGTTGCACAAGGAAATCAATGTCTGACATTGATGGAAATTGATTTGTCAAATTCATACACAACTGGAAATTGTGAAACGGCTATCTCATAGTGTGAGATGACTGTCTGGCTCATCTAAATGGCCGTTTCGACTGTCGCAGGTTGTGAAATTTCCAAACTTGTTGTGAAAATTCAAGTTCTTCCGGTCCTTTCTACTCATGCACATTAATCCTACATTAGGTAGCAACTGGGAACCTTGACCCTGGCCTCTACTATATATAGAGGGTACTAGGGGCTTCCCATAGTAGAAATACAATAAAAACAACTGAGAATTAGTTCATCTGACAATTGTTGCCCTTTTCTGGTTGTGGTAACCACGAGAGCCCAGGAGAGTCCTACCCGACAAGGGAGGGAAAACCATGAGAGAGAACAACTGTGTAACACCCCTGACCTGGGTTATAAGCTAACCCCAGGTGTTTTGCCTAAATATGAAATTAAAAGTTTGTAATTATCCTTTGGCATATAATTAAAGCTTTTATGGAACATAAGTTTCCCTTTCTGTCCCTTATAAACCAATGTTGAAGTATTGGTTGCAATACAGGGACCTAAGTGCAATTTGCCCAAACAGAGGGGTTAAACTGCAAATTTCACATGTTTATATGTTCCTTTAATGTTGAGACAACACAAGAATGAATATGATGAGGTTTAAGGGATTTCCCAAGCTTGAGCACCAAGGTGCAGCTGTGGAAGCAACCCCTGTACTTGAAAACCCTAAATTGGTGTAATATGCAATTTACCCAATTTGAGGGGTGCAACTTGTAAAATACATCATCTAAAACATCTTTTATGACTCTTGGCATCATTTATAAGAGAAATTATGAAAAGGTTACTTCATGTGAATAATCATATAGTAAAGAACACCTTTGTGATTGAATAATCAAGGTGTATGTATAATAGTCTTTTATGTGTATGCTTTAGTGATGGGTTGATCCTCTTTACCTTCAATTCTTGACCTTAGAAGGAGTTTGTCCTTAGAAATAAGATGTGGGGACGTTCAAGGAAGAAAGGGAGGACTTAGATGAGAAATGAGGAAAACATATGTTCTTATGTTGAAAATTCACCTAAGTATATATACAACTTTTCTCACTTAGCAAGGGAACGACCCTATCCCTTTCATTTCTTTTCCACTTGCTTAAACCAACTAAGGAGAGCTCTGGAGCTCAGGAGGACGACCAAGGGAGTGCAAGGTAGGTTTGGATCCTTCCTTTTGCTTAAATTCTTGGATGAAACTCGAATTCAAGGTCAAATTCATGGCTAGCTCACTTAGCTCTATCTTTCTAGCCATCTCTTCTCAACTTTCCTTGGAGGATTCACCTTGGCCAACCTGTGGAGCTTCTAGGAAGCCATTAAAGGGTTGGAGCTCGAAAGCTTGGAGCTCAAGGAGCAAGCTTTAGGCGGGTTTTATAACTCTAAACTTTATGCTTTGATTATACATCTTTTCTATGCATATAGTTGATAGATCTTCTTCTTCCCTATCTTCCCTTGCATCCTTGCAAGCAAAATCGTGAAGAACTGCTACTGTTATTAAGGTAGAAGATAAGGGTGTTAATTCCTATGCTTATCCACGGATTTCCACTTTATCAAACGGCCTCCACCTATTGCTCAAAACGGTTTCAAACCGTTTGGTGGGCAAACAGTTTCAGGGTCGTGTGAGGGCAAACGGTCTTCAAGACCGTTTGGTCCCATTGACCAAGCAAAGACCGTTTCGGAATCTTGTATATAATTATGTAGGTTAATCACCCACAAAATTTGAGAGGTTAACTCCAAAGGAATAGTGAGATATGAGCAAATCAATTAGCAAAATCAATTGAATTAAGGTCTGATTTTCAATCTGTTTAATTTGCCCTTTTTGGGCAAACGGTCTCAAGACCGTTTAAGATGGTTGACTAAACGTTGACCGTTTGGGATTCCTGTACATAATGATTTTAATTAACGACTCACCAAATTTGATGGATTAATTCCAAACGAGTCATGAGTTGAAGGATGATTAATAGGGCAAACCCTAATTGAAATTAGTGTTGAATCTCCAATGAGTTAAGTTGAGATTTTGGGTTGATTAGCCCAAACGGTTTCAAGACCGTTTGGGAATCACCCAAACGGTCTCAAGACCGTTTGGGAATCACCCAAACGGTCTCAAGACCGTTTGGGGGTCACCCCAAGACCGTTTGGAGGTCTGGGGTCAAGTATAGTTGATCAATTGAAGGTCCAAAGGTACCAAATCATATTACAATTAAGTATTGATGTGATGATCAACTCAATAGATCAAACCTTGATGAATTTTCACTAGAGTCCAAAGGATGGATGGGAAAAAGGTCTCAAGACCGTTTGGAACTCATCCAAACGGTCTCAAGACCGTTTGTTGTCAACCCAAGACCGTTTGGAGGTCTAGGGTTAAGGTAATTTGATCAATTGAGGGCCCAATTACAGAGGGTTATTGAAACAATCAAATTGCTGTTTTCTAAGTATAGATCTTGTTGAGTTTTGGGTTGAAGGACCCAAATGGTCTCAAGACCGTTTGGGGGTTCCTCCAAACGGTCTCAAGACCGTTTGGGCACAACCCAAGACCGTTTGGAGGTCTAGGGTTGAGATAATCTAATGGTTTGAAGGTCCAATTGCAATAAGTTGATGAATTGACAAAAATGCTGATTTTAGACCTAATTGGGGTTCAACCCTAGTCCAAACGACTTGGTTCTTGGTAAAACTTTGGGAAAACGGTCTCAAGACTGTTTGGAGGATATCCAAACGACCTCAAGACCGTTTGGTCCAAGTTTGAGCCCAATTGGAGGTCAATTGATGGGTTCAACCTTGAATTGATTCACATTGTTGAAAATTGATGACCATCCGATTGGAAAACCCTAATTGAATTAGAATCAACCCTAATTGGCTTCAATCCAGGGTCAATTTGATGTCCAATTGATTAAGGCTAATCTTGGTTAACTCAATTTATAAGTGGTTATCATGGATTTGGTTAATTGAGGGGTTCAACATACATATCCATGACCAATTGAATCTTTTGAACCACTTTGGAGGTCCAAACGGTTTGAGCCCATTTGGACCAAACGGTCTCAAGACCGTTTGGATCCAAACGGTCTCAAGACCGTTTGAGGCCAAACGGTCTCAAGACCGTTTGGGGCCAAATGGTCTCAAGACCGTTTGGGCTCAAACGATCTCAGGATCGTTTGGACCAATCGATCTCAAGATGATTTGATCAAACGGTTTCAAACCGCATGAGCTTCAAACGGTTTGGAAAGTCAACCTTTCTAAACGGTCAACTCATCCAAATGGTCTCAAGACCATTTGAGGTCAAATGATCCCAAGACCGTTTGAAACCAAATGGTCTCAAGACCGTTTGGTGGTTGAAGGTTGAAACCGTTTGAAGGTTTTCAATGTGGTTTGTACTTAATCAATTGATGATGTATTTGATTCAATGGTGATCTAATCTAAACCCTAATGGTAACCTAGGTCATTAAGGGACTAAGTGATTAATGAGTTGACCCATGATGGTGATCAAGAGGTATATTACCAAAATACCCTTGAAGGGTTTAATTGAGTAATACCTTGTTCTAGTCAAACCCTAATCACATGATAGTGATGTTTTGGCTTATGCTAGTCAATGAGGACTTAACCCAACCTGATCTAGAGTGGTGTTATCACCATCTACTAGTAAGAGGAGAGAGAAAGTATCCTAAGAGAGAGAAAGTATCCTAAGAGAGAGAAAGTACCCTTTTATGGTGGAAACTCAAGTAAGATACCTTCAATACACATGAATGTGCATGATTAGGGAATGATTCACCTATGTGAGATCATGGAAACCCTAATTATGATGATTAGTGAATCTTAATCTTATCTAAGAGCTTTAATGATGATGTTTCTCATACATGATGATGTTATGAGTTCAATTCATCATTAGTGAATTGTAAACCCTAAATTTAGGGTAATGACATCTGATGTGATTAGTAAACCCTAATTTATGGAGATGTTTATAAGGTAATACCTTTAAATAAAGTATAGTCAAATCAATGAGTATGATGTGTTCACACCATGATAAGATTGATAAGTGAATTCATACCTTGAATTGATAATCATTATGATGTTCAATAAATGTTGTATTTAAGGCAAATACTCACCATACCCTGGTATGCTTCCAAGGATGGTAGAGTTGCATATTAGAATTGGACTAATACTCCAAAAAGGAAATGAATAACCCTAATTGATGAAAATTGGGGAAACTGATTCTTCTATGAGTTTGAAGGTATAACCTCTAGAATGAATTGTTTACTGTTATCAGTTGATTTAACCATTCAGGTTGTTAGGAGATGATGATCATATTCAGGTATGGATTACTATACTATATTCATTGAAAGCACGCCTTAAGCTTTATGAATAAGTGAATTATCTTGATGCACTGTTAGTGACATCTTTTGAGATTTATGGGCTGTAAGAGCCATAAATACCATCATGGTCATACTTGACAGATGACTTGTGATGAGATGATTGAGAACTGATGATTGGAAAGAGTTAGGCCTGCTACATTTTAATATTCTCATTTATAGCTGTTATGCTAATGTTATTGTTTGAAGAACAATGTATGATGTTGAAAGAATACTGAATGTACCTAACTAATCAAGTGAAATGTAGAGCCCTGATCATAGATCCATCATTGTCAGAGTCTAAATGATGGTGAAACAGGTTTTCCCCAGGGAACTCCTGGATCACATACTCTTGAGTATGTGGGGTATATGGATGTGTAGAATCTTACATCCTAGTGTAGGAATTGATGTAGATTTTTATAGTCCGTCAAAACTTCACTAAAAGATATTCAAAAGGTGTGAGAATTTGATGTAGATTCTTGTAGTCCATGAAGCCTCCACCACAAAGTCTAAAAGGTGAGATGTATCACTATTCTCCCAAAAGACACAAACACCGCATCGATGAAAGATAAACAAGAAATCTTCTGATGACGAAGAGAGTACATAACGCCACTGTAACTCTAAAAATAGCGAAGGACCAGTTTACCCTGGTAAGCTATTACAAAGACATCCCACCAGATGTCTAACAATCAATCCTCTAACTGATTGAGGAAGATGAGGTCTTAAGAATCCGGCTCTTTTAATGACCTATGTATGATACTGATGTGACTTCTTAGCGATCAGTTGGAGTATGAGTGGTATGCCTCATCTCCACAGGGCATAATAATGTTTGTAAAACATAATCAACCACGTAGTATATCTGCTTAGGTTTAACTACGAGGAACAATGTTTGGTGTTACATTGTTTACATTAATGATCTGTTCAGATATTTTGTACACATGTCCTTTATATGCTTTAAAGACATGGCTGCTTAAGTAGAAGTTACTTCACTTGCTATTAAACCTGTTGTTGTATGATTTATGTTATAATAAAGCTTCTAGTTGAGAGTTATAACTCTCGCTGGGACAATTTGTATATTGTCTCACTCCGTAGATTTTAACTCTTTTTAGGTGGTCGTCGAAGACGAAGGAGACCGCTTAAGGATGAGCAACAACAACAACAATAGTACCAGGGGCAGCAGTGAATCTCAGGTGGAGATACTGGCTGCTGAGTTATGTAGTTAGAAAGTCCTATGCGTCTCTGTACTCTCAGGTTCTAGGAATCAGTGGTTTGAGTTTTTGGTGTTGGCTCATGAGGATTTTGAATCATGTTGTACATAACTACTCAAGAAGTGGTTTAACAGAAATGTAAACTGTTTACTTGGTTTCTTATAAAAAGGAATTTTATAATTTCCAGATCTTGTCTCAAAAATTTTAATTCCAGTAATTTTTCATATTCCGCAACTAATCGAATGCTTCCACTAAGTTTAATCGTGTTTATATCGTGGTTTTGGAGATCGGAGCCCACAATTAAGTGGTATCAGAGCTCTAGGTTCGCCGAGTCTACAGAGACATAGGACTTAGGATGTCGAGTCTGTCTTTAGTGTTTCTTCCTCATATGATAGAATCTTCTGCTCCTCAGGAGAAGAAGATATATAAGGGTGAGGAGTTTGTTGCAGAAAGCAACAATGCTACACCTAGAAGAAGTGTAGAGGAGCAAGCAGTAGAGGAACACTTACCTGAGGTTCCCCTAGTTAATCCAACCATGATAAGGAATCCTTCCTTAGGAATCACTGTTGGAGAATTTAGGGCAACCATGATGTACCTAGTGGATCAAACACTAGCAGTACAACCCATATTACCAGCTCCTAATGATGATGTTTTGGATATCCATAGGATATGTAACCCTCAGCAGCAGGTTGAAGCAGTAGTAAATGATAAAGCTTTGAACTCAGAGCAAGCCTATGCTCAGCCTCAGCCTGATGAATCAGTTCACAGTAATGTAGGGATTAGAATACAGCCAGAGACCAGGACTTGTTATAACTGTGGGAAGCCTGGACATATCAGATCTAATTGTCTAGAAAGGATATATAGAGGAAGAATTGAGAAAAGGCCTATTCAAATCCAGAAACAAAGGCCTGAAATTCCCAAAAGGAAGAAGTTTTTGATGTCCCCAACTCAACCAGGACCTAGTACATCAAGGCAGAGGTTATCCAGAAAGGGTAAGGAACCCTTTAAACCACTACAACTGGAGAGACGCTGCTACAACTGTGGGAAGGTGGGGCATTTTATGAAGGACTGTCGATCTAAGCCTGTCAATGTGACACAGCCTCCGAGACAAGGGCAACAGGGATCACAGAGAAGGCAATTTCAAGGAGCAGCTCAAGGACGTGGACAAGCATCCCAAGCTGGATCATCCTGCACCAAATCAACCACAGGCGATAGTGAGGTTCTATGCTATGAACCCACCTGATGCAGTGGTCGATCCACGGGTTGTGACAGGTCAGATGAACTTTTATATTCTGATATGTCTAATTCCTGTGTAGTATCGGTTCTGTTTGACCCGGGTGCTACACACTCTTTTATCACTCGAAGAGTGATCCGTAACTGCAATATGACAATCAGTCATAGGGTAGGAAGTTGTTGTTGGAGACTCCGTTGAGTGAGTCTTCTATTATGCAGGAGGTATGATCTCCCTGCATCCTTTTCTTTTCTAATCATCGCATTCGAGTGGATCCAATACCTTGATATGCAAGGATTTGATAGAATCCTCGAGCCATGATTGATTAGATAAGATAAATGGTACTTCTTATAAATCTCTTTATGATCTTTTGGAACAAGTTGAAATAGTATTTGATTGAACTATTCTTTGATTTGGTCTCATAAAAGCTTTCTATGATGCATCAGATATAATCATTTTATAATACATGTTTACTTCTATAAGAAGAAAATGAATTAAAGAATTAATCTGGATGTAGGATTCAATAAAAGTTAATAATTATGTATGTAAGGATGGAAAAAGAGAAGGAACATAGTAATATACAAGTACATATTTTCTTACCTCAGTAATCATATACCCTGGCCAGGTATACAATTACTGATGATGAAGTAAATATGAAAACCTTGAAGTTGTTATCTTTTGATTACTCTGATCAAGTAGTCAATCTAAAACAACTTAAAGGGCATCATAAGATAAGAAAAATGAGAATATAGAAGGTCAACCATGATTAGTAATGGTTGTAAGAATTTATGTAATGAACAATGTTCCATGATAAAAGGAAGAAAGAGATATGAAGTTTTGATAACACAAGTAATTAATACCAAATTAAGAATGTTAAGAACATCCCTTGTTAGGGGTTTATGTTCTTAAATAAAGATAGAATTTTAAGAACATCCCTTGTTAGGGGTTTATGTTCTTAAAATAAACATATCTTCTCTAGAATGTCTGATAAGATAGTTAATGCATATAATAAAGGAAGTTAGTATGCTGATTATCAGATGTGATGATAAGACTCAGGGTGAGAGGGCCTTATATGGTCTTGAATAAATATCAGGGCTTGAATTTGATCCTAAAAAATGTTGATTAGAATTCTATAACATCTCCCTAAAAATGGTTTGTTACCTAAGAATGTAACAATGTGTATGCTGAAACAATATCTGCTTTCCTCTTTTCTTCCTGAGATTTCGGGGACGAAATCCTTGTTAGGGGTTTATGATTTCTAACACCCCTGACCTGGGTTATAAGCTAACCCCAGGTGTTTTGCCTAAATATGAAATTAAAAGTTTGTAATTATCCTTTGTCATATAATTAAAGCTTTTATGGAACATAAGTTTCCCTTTATGTCCCTTATAAACCAATGTTGAAGTATTGGTTGCAATACAGGGACCTATGTGCAATTTGCCCAACCAGAGGGATTAAACTGCAAATTTCACATGTTTATATGTTCCTTTAATGTTGAGACAACACAAGAATGAATATGATGAGGTTTAAGGGATTTACCAAGCTTGAGCACCAAGGTGCAGATGTGGAAGCAACCCCTGTACTTGAAAACCCTAAATTGGTGTAAAATGCAATTTACCCAATTTGAGGGGTGCAACTTGTAAAATACATCATCTAAAACATCTTTTATGACTCTTGGAATCATTTATAAGAGAAATTATGAAAAGGTTACTTCATGTGAATAATCATATAGTAAAGAACACCTTTGTGATTGAATAATCAAGGTGTATGTATAATAGCCTTTTATGTGTATGCTTTAGTGATGGGTTGATCCTCTTTGCCTTCAATTCTTGACCTTAGAAGGAGTTTGTCCTTAGAAATAAGATGTGGGGACGTGCAAGGAAGAAAGGGAGGACTTAGATGAGAAATGAGGAAAACATATGTTCTTATGTTGAAAATTCACCTAAGTATATATACAACTTTTCTCACTTAGCAAGGGAACGACCCTCTCCCTTTCATTTCTTTTCCCCTTGATCAAACCAACTAAGGAGAGCTCTGGAGCTCAGGAGGACGACCAAGGGATTGCAAGGTAGGTTTGGATCCTTCCTTTTGCTTAAATTCTTGGATGAAACTCGAATTCAAGGTCAAATTCATGGCTAGCTCACTTAGCTCTATCTTTCTAGCCATCTCTTCTCAACTTTCCTTGGAGGATTCACCTTGGCCAACCTGTGGAGCTTCTAAGACGCCATTAAAGGCTTGGATCTCGAAAGCTTGGAGCTCAAGGAGCAAGCTTTAGACGAGTTTTATAACTCTAAACTTTATGCTTTGATTATACATCTTTTCTATGCATATAGTTGATAGATCTTCTTCTTCCCTATCTTCCCTTGCATCCTTGCAAGCAAAATCGTGAAGAACTGCTACTGTTCTTAAGGTAGAAGATAAGGGCGTTAATTCCTATGCTTATCCACGGATTTCCAATTTATCAAACGACCTCCACCTATTGCTCAAAACGGTTTCAAACCGTTTGGTGGGCAAACGGTTTCAGGGTCGTGTGAGGGAAAACGGTCTTCAAGACCGTTTGGTCCCGTTGACCAAGCTAAGACCATTTCGGAATCTTGTATATAATTATTTAGGTTAATCACCCACAAAATTTGAGAGGTTAACTCCAAAGGAATCGTGAGATATGAGCAAATCAATTAGCAAAATCAATTGAATTAAGTTCTGATTTTCAATCTGTTTAATTTGCCCTTTTTGGGCAAACGGTCTCAAGACCATTTAAGATGGTTGACTAAACGTTGACCGTTTTGGATTACTGTACATAATGATTTTAATTAACGACTCACCAAATTTGATTGATTAATTCCAAACGAGTCATGAGTTGAAGGATGATTAATAGGGCAAACCCTAATTGAAATTAGTGTTGAATCTCCAATGAGTTAAGTTGAGATTTTGGGTTGATTAGCCCAAACGGTTTCAAGACCGTTTGGGAATCGCCCAAACGGTCTCAAGACCGTTTGGGGGTCACCCCAAGACCGTTTGGAGGTCTGGGGTCAAGTATAGTTGATCAATTGAAGGTCCAAAGGTACCAAATCATATTACAATTAAGTATTGATGTGATGATCAACTCAATAGATCAAACCTTGATGAATTTTCACTAGAGTCCAAAGGATGGATGGGAAAACGGTCTCAAGACCGTTTGGAACTCATCCAAACGGTCTCAAGACCGTTTTTTGTCAACCCAAGACCGTTTGGAGGTCTAGGGTTAAGGTAATTTGATCAATTGAGGGCCCAATTACAGAGGGTTATTGAAACAATCAAATTGTTGTTTTCTAAGTATAGATCTTGTTGAGTTTTGGGTTGGAGGACCCAAACGGTATCAAGACCGTTTGGGGGTTCCTCCAAACGGTCTCAAGACCGTTTGGGCACAACCCAAGACCGTTTGGAGGTCTAGGGTTGAGATAATCTAATGGTTTGAAGGTCCAATTGCAATAAGTTGATGAATTGACAAAAATGCTGATTTTAGACCTAATTGGGGTTCAACCCTAGTCCAAACGACTTGGTTCTTGGTCAAACTTTGGGCAAACGGTCTCAAGACCGTTTGGAGGATATCCAAACGACCTCAAGACCGTTTGGTCCAAGTTTGAGCCCAATTGGAGGTCAATTGATGGGTTCAACCTTGAATTGATTCACATTGTTGAAAATTGATGACCATCCGATTGGAAAACCCTAATTGAATTAGAATCAACCCTAATTGGCTTCAATTGAGGGTCAATTTGATGTCCAATTGATTAAGGATAATCTTGGTTAACTCAATTTATAAGTGGTTATCATGGATTTGGTTAATTGAGGGGTTCAACATACATATCCATGACCAATTGAATCTTTTGAACCACTTTGGAGGTCCAAACGGTTTGAGCCCATTTGGACCAAACGGTCTCAAGACCGTTTGGGCTCAAACGATCTCAGGATCGTTTGGACCAATCGATCTCAAGATGATTTGATCAAACGGTTTCAAACCGCATCAGCTTCAAACGGTTTGGAAAGTCAACCTTTCTAAACGGTCAACTCATCCAAATGGTCTCAAGACCGTTTGAGGTCAAACGATCCCAAGACCGTTTGAAACCAAACGGTCTCAAGACCGTTTGGTGGTTGAAGGTTGAAACCGTTTGAAGGTTTTCAATGTGGTTTGTACTTAATCAATTGATGATGTATTTGATTCAATGGTGATCTAATCTAAACCCTAATGGTAACCTAGGTCATTAAGGGACTTAGTGATTAATGAGTTGACCCATGATGGTGATCAAGAGGTAAATTACCAAAATACCCTTGAAGGGTTTAATTGGGTAATACCTTGTTCTAGTCAAACCCTAATCACATGATAGTGATATTTTGTCTTATGCTAGTCAATGAGGACTTAACCCAACCTGATCTAGAGTGGTGTTATCACCATCTACTAGTAAGAGGAGAGAGAAAGTATCCTAAGAGAGAGAAAGTACCCTTTTATGGTGGAAACTCAAGTAAGATACCTTCAATACACATGAATGTGCATGATTAGGGAATGATTCACCTATATGAGATCATGGAAACCCTAATTATGATGATTAGTGAATCTTAATCTTATCTAAGAGTTTTAATGATGATGTTTCTCATACATGATGATGTTATGAGTTCAATTCATCATGAGGTGAATTGTAAACCATAAATTTAGGGTAATGACATGTGATGTGATTAGTAAACCCTAATTTATGGAGATGTTTATAAGGTAATACCTTTAAATAAAGTATAGTCAAATCAATGAGTATGATGTGTTCACACCATGATAAGATTGAGAAGTGAATTCATACCTTGAATTGATAATCATTATGATGTTCAATAAATGTTGTATTTAAGGCAAATACTCACCATACCCTGGTATGCTTCCAAGGATGGTAGAGTTGCATATTAGAATTGGACTAATACTCCAAAAAGGAAATGAATAACCCTAATTGATGAAAATTGGGGAAACTGATTCTTCTATGAGTTTGAAGGTATAACCTCTAGAATGAATTGTTTACTGTTATCAGTTGATTTAACCATGCAAGTTGTTATGAGATGATGATCATATTCAGGTATGGATTACTATACTATATTCATTGAAAGCATGCCTTAAGCTTTATGAATAAGTGAATTATCTTGATGCACTGTTAGTGACATCTTTTGAGATTTATGGGCTGTAAGAGCCATAAATACCATCAAGGTCATGCTTGACAGATGACTTGTGATGAGATGATTGAGAACTGATGATTGGAAAGAGTTAGGCTTGCTACATTTTAGTATTCTCATTTATAGCTGTTATGCTAATGTTATTGTTTGAAGAACAATGTATGATGTTGAAAGAATACTGAATGTACCTAACTAATCAAGTGAAATGTAGAGCCCTGATCATAGATCCATCATTGTCAGAGTCTAAATGATGGTGAAACAGGTTTTCCCCAGGGAACTCTTGGATCACATACTCTTGAGTATGTGGGGTATATGGATGTGTAGAACCTTACATCCTAGTGTAGGAATTGTTGTAGATTTTTATAGTCCGTCAAACCTTCACTAAAAGATATTCAAAAGGTGTGAGAATTTGATGTAGATTCTTGTAGTCCATCAAGCCTCCACCACAAAGTCTAAAAGGTGAGATGTATCACTATTCTCCCAAAAGACACAAACACCGCATCGATGAAAGATAAACAAGAAATCTTCCGATGACGAAGAGAGTACAGAACGCCACTGTAACTCTAAAAATAGCGAAGGACCAGTTTACCCTGGTAAGCTATTACAAAGACATCCCGTCAGATGTCTAACAATCAATCCTCTAACCGACTGAGGAAGATGAGGTCTTAAGAATTCGGCTCTTTTAATGACCTATGTATGATACTGATGTGACTTCTTAGCGATCAGTTGGAGTATGAGTGGTATGCCTCATCTCCACAGGGCATAATAATGTTTGTAAAACATAATCAACCGCGTAGTATATCTGCTTTGGTTTAACTATGAGGAACAATGTTTGGTGTTACATTGTTTACATTAATGATCTATTCAGATATTTTGTATACATGTCCTTTATATGCTTTAAAGACATGGCTGCTTAAGTAGAAGTTGCTTCACTTGTTATTAAACCTGTTGTTGTATGATTTATGTTATAATAAAGCTTCTACTTGAGAGTTATAACTCTCGCTGGGACAATTTGTATATTGTCTCACTCCATAGATTTTAACTCTTTTTAGGTGGTCGTCGAAGACGAAGGAGACCGCTTAAGGATGAGCAACAACGACAACAATAGTACCAGGGGCAGCAGTGAATCTCAGGTGGAGATACTGGCTACTGAGTTATGTAGTTAGAAAGTCCTATGCGTCTCTGTACTCTCAGGTTCTAGGAATCAGTGGTTTGAGTTTTTTGTGTTGGCTCCTGAGGATTTTGAATCATGTTGTACATAACTACTCAAGAAGTGGTTTAACAGAAATGTAAACTGTTTACTTGGTTTCCTATAAAAAGGAATTTTATAATTTCCAGATCTTGTCTCAAAAATTTTAATTCCAGTAAGTTTTCATATTCCGCAACTAATCGAATGCTTCCACTAAGTTTAATCGTGTTTATATCGTGGTTTTGGAGATCGGAGCCCACAAACTGAGAGTTGTTGTTGTGGGAGAGAAAGTCAGTGACTAGTACACTAATGGAGAGGGAAAACTCCTTCCCATCTTTTCCATTAGGATGAAAGTAGTTCTAGGTGGTCCAATAGGACTACCATAGAGGCAGGAAGTCATTATTTGCTACTTGGAGGACAACGTCAACCAACAATATGTGATAATAGGAGCTGCTGAAAAAGACGAATTTTGTGGATTTAGTCTGTGGTGCAGACTAGGAGGTGCAGCAGTCAGAGGAGTCCCATTGTAACTAGGATTCATAGTTGTGTATCTACAATGATGAGGATTGTCGGTGGACTTGCTCCAGGACCAGGTATATCCCATAAATCATCCTTTCTGCATTATAGTTATTGACACGATCTACTATTTATGGAAATATAGTAATACAATTTTATATTTTGCTTCCTGCTCTGTACCATATTTCCCTATAGGAGAGTTGAAAAGATGGCCGAAGAACACAAAGAACATGTTGCTGAGAATAGTGTTGTTGCACTAGATGGACATGCAAGAAGGTAGGATGATGAGGAGAGGGCATCTGAGATGCCCCCAGATAGACCATGTAGTGGTGTTCAATCCTTCTTTTCAGTCCATGTTTGAATAGTTTATGGACATGATTGCACATATGGAGGATAGAGTGCCCATTCCTCAAGTGAGAGCAGCAGTCCCCAATGTGGAATCTTCAGTCTTGGGGAAGACATTTCAGCAATTGAGGTGAGTTAGAGAGGTGGATCCAGTGGATGCGGATCTCTATCTAATAGAGCTAGAGAAAGCCTTCAAGATCCTTAGTATCCCAGAGGCTGATAAGGTGAAACACGTAGTATACCTTTCGAAGGGGAGTGTTGACCATTGGTGGGCCATATAGGAGGAAAAGAGGCCATGTATTGTGATCGATTGGAGGAATTCTGATGTGAGTTTGTTAGTTGGTACTTTCCTTGGATGTACCTTGATGAGAAGATCAACTAGTTTAATGGGATTTGATAGGGATCCATGATGATCAATGAGTATGAAGCAAGGTTTATGGAGTTGTTGAGGTTCTATCCTCACATGGCCACAACAGAATAGGAGAGGATCAGACATTTTGAGAAAGGGTTGAGTGCGGAGTTGACAACCCCGACAGTAGCCCTAGAGAGTAGAGAGTGCTTTGTTATGCAAGTGGAGTCTGTTCGAAGTTAGAGAGGCATGTGGTTGAGAAGAAAGAGAAGAATGCCAAGAAGAGGCCTGTTGAGTACCAGGGACAGTCGTCAGGTGGCTTTAAGGAGCCTAGGTTGTCAGCACCACCAATACAACAGAGGTCTAGTGCACCGACACAGTGGTCACCAAGTAAGAGAAGGATACATAGATTTCCTCGTATAGGAGCCCAGAGTGCTTCATTAGTGTCTGTGACAGGGCCACCTAGGCCTTGGTATGAGAACAAGATGTGCAATAAGTGTGGACAGGTTGTGAATACTAGACTGTTTTGCCTTATGAAAGATGATGAGGTTGGGCTAACAGTCGAGGTAGAGCTAGCAGGGCTCATAGAGATATTAGTTTAGTAGTGATGGGGGACGAGGATGTGGAGAGGAATCATAGGTTGGTTCCTCAGAACAAGCCACTGAGGGATGAGGACGGAAACAAGCGACGACTCGACTTACGCCTTGAGTCATTTAGAGGGAGAGGTCAACCCTCGAGTTGAGACAAGTCAGATGAAGTTGTTTCATTCTAATATGTTTTATCTATTTTATATTTGTTTTGGGTTTACCTTAGTAGGCACTTGAGATAGAGATGTGGAAGTAGTACTCGTCTCTTTTTGCTTTGGATTTCAGGGGCGAAATCCTTGTTAGGGGTTTATGGCTTGTAAGGACCCTTCCCTAGGTTCTAGAGTAGCCTTATTTGCTTTGGCTAATATATTTCTTAGAACCTTTCTCTAATCCTTTGATATGTGATTAGAGCTTGTAGAGAGTTTAATTTTCTAGTTTGAGCTGTTCTGGATGATGTTTGTGCTTTCTTTGCTTGTTTTGGTGGAAATTGCAATGTACCCAATATAGGGGGTTGATGTGCAATTTTCCACCTCTAGAGTGTTCCTTATCTCTCTTGTCTTCATGAGAGAGAGTGTGGTTCTTTGGGTTATTTTTTTGACCCTTGGTTAGGTGGGGTCACCCTTAGTGGTGATTAGGGTTTTCTAGGGTTGGTGTGCTTTGACCTTGTGACCTTTGTTGGTTTGTCTCGACCTAGGTCACGACCTAGGGTTTGTTGTGGGGGGTGTCACAGTCGAGATAGTTTCCCTTGGTGTGGTGTTTGTGACCAAGGTTGTATTAGGTCAAGACAAAGGCTTGAAGAGGTGTGTTTTGACCTAGGTTGCTTGTGGTGGTCTTGGTGTCGCGACCTAGTAGTGTTGTGTTGGGTTTTAGGGGAGGCAGAGAAGGCAGCGGAAACAAAAATTTTCTCCCCCAACCCCGGAACAAGGAAATGTGTCAACGTCTATATAATAGGAAAGGATGGTTTGTGGAATCATACCTTATCCCAAGGCTTGCTCGGCGATAATACCTCGTGCCTTACGCGGTCTTCGACGGTGTCTGTGCAGCTCCTGGTCGCACCGGGACTGATGACTCCTGATCACATCAGACTGTCAGGTTGACAGTTGTCCTCCTGAGTGGCAGAAACCTCCCGCCTCTGAAGTAGTCCACATGGACCACCTAGAACTCCACACTCCTTGTCCTACAATGAAGTGGAAGGAGTCACACTCTCCTATTGATGTACTAGTCGCCGACACACTATCCTGTCTCCAATTGCAGCTGCAGTTGTCTTTCCCTTGTTGCGCCTCCCTTTACGGGTAGCACTTGCTCGGGATCTCTCGGTTACTAAAACCAGAGAATGACAACTTTACAGAGCAACTAGTTGCACTGAGTTGTACCTTGAGAATCCCCCAATACCCCTATATATATAGGAGGGTCATGGGACAAGGTTCTCCATCCCGGGTAATGCGGGACTAAAAGTAGGAGTAGAAGGGTTCGAGATTTTCCACAAAAGCAACCAACTCGCAACCTGAACCGATCGTTTCACAACTGAAACGGTCAGTTGGGAACCTGAACCGATCGGTTCACAAGTGAACCGATCGGTTGGGACACCTCAACCGGTCGGTTCACAAGTGAACCGGTCAGTTGGCGGTCCTGGTCAGTTCCCGATTGACTTTCCTTCTTTTGTTTCTAATTGGTATCGAATACCAATCTTATTTCCCAATCAAATTGGGAAATTGAAATGAAAGGAAAATTCTCACCAATCCTATTTACCCAACTTGCTCGTTTGCACCAGATGAATCGATCATTTCAACACTTGAAGCAATCGGTTCACCCTAATCTTGAGTCGATCGGTTCAACATTTGAGCCGACCGGTTCACCAAACTCAGCCGACCGGTTCATCACATGAGTCGATCAGTTGGGAGCATAGATTGTGCAGAATCAGTCAATTGCGATTTCAATCAATCTGATACTCTAATCAATATGTCCAACACCTTGAACATTATGACATTGAGCTATCAATCGATTGAGTGTTTAATTGAACTACTAAACTCCTTTAGTAATCAATCTAAACATTGCTTGTGGACAAAACTCCTCTTCCAGGTTAAATCCTATGTGTGTGACCCTGTACATCCATTTCACGTTGGCAGTGAAAATCCATAACACTTATGACTTCACAAGCAAAGAGTGGTGCCTAGTCACACATCATTGCTTCCCAAGTGAAAGTAGAAAGTTGGAGAACAACTTTCAATCCTACAATCCGTGAATGGTGTTACAATGAATGTATAATATCTTTGTCACTGATATCCCGAATGAACTCAAGGCATGGAATAGTCATCATGTCAACGTTCATTCACTTTATTGATCTCAGAGTAGATTGAACGAGATATGTATGACATAAATATCACATATTGATTCACACATGTGTGCACACGCCTATCTCAATCCTACTCATCAAGTGGCCTTGGATATCAAACTCCCTCAGGAGGGACAAATCCCATATCTATCACTCACCCCTCAAAAGCCCCATGTGTCAAAGCCACCCAATCATCACCTTTATAACAACCCATGTTTCAGGCTGCATTTGATGATGTCAAAGTGCGCCCAACGACATGTGTTGAGCGTAGTGATTTCAGGTCAAAGAATGACACTCACCACCATCACTGTGAGTACTGACTGTGAGTACCATGTCATGGTTCCATGTGTCAAACTCAAGGTGGGTCTGTCTGGTACACTTGTTCTCTAACAAGTACCTATGTGTTTGGTTTGATATCTCTATATCATGACTAATGAGATTCTGTCATCAACCAACACCACAATCTAGTCTTGTGTGTCATTGTTGTCTATCTACCTTCCACAATGACATTCGACCAGGGACATAACAAGAATGTACAAACTCTTAGCATCCATATGATCTCATCGTTCAGGTCCTTAACCTGAAAGCATACGTCATTGAGTACTATCATTCTATAGACATTCAATCTGTTCTATCACTATCTCATATGATTGAACCAAAAAGAATTGGAAGCTTTCCTTTGATGTTTATCAAATCAATCTTAATGTATCCCACCAATCATCCCATGATTGGCTCTCAGGGCATACATACCAACAGACTCCCACTTGCACTGTGAGCCAATCACCCTTGAATCATATTCATAGTGATCTTCAAACATGTCCCACATGTTATTGTACTCTAGTGCCAACATAGTGAGTAATGGCAACAGCTTGCCAAATTCAATATTAATTGCATGTCTCTCATCTCTTCGTTGTACGTCACACGCATGAGATGGAGCTGTCGTAATATGCGATCTAGTATTCCTTTGATAACCTTTAGCCACATTGCATAATCAAGGATTCCATACTTGTCATCAATGAGCGGAATATCTATAAGTTCATCTCATGAACTTCCAGATCCATATAGTATCTATTGTTGTTCTCTAACGCATAAATACTCGACATTTCCTTTTAAATGGTTTTATTGGAACACTTCCCATTATCAACAAATTTTCACTTTTATATATATCCTATATATATTTTGTGATTAATTTTCTGTCCTTTTGGAAGTTCACAATAATGTAACTCTATAAATCGAACTCTTCCTTATCACCATAGAACTAGTACTTCACAAGTACTTATCAAGTTCTCATGGTATTCCAGTAACCCTTACTGGAAATAGACAGACATCCACTCATCATGTCTCACATATGAGTTATGATGATGAGCATATCATATTGTCATGTCCTACATACAAGATGGTGAATGCATTTTATTCTTGCCATGTCGATACATGCAAGATAATGGGATGATCGCATACATGATAGATCCATATCTATTCTTAGTGTTCCCATTCTTCATAAGAATTGGACACTTGGCCTTGGGATACTAACTCCATGCAACATGGACAAGTTTTCTCCCACCAAATATGTGCATACTGAACCCTTCAATATAGATTGCCAATGTATGTTCTCTCTTTTCAGGTCAGGAGGTTTTCAAGAACTATCTCTATAGAACTCTATTCCTATCACATAGGAAACATCTCTATCTTCCTTAAATATAATTTCCACTTTTTGGATTTCCATTCTAGAACATTTCCATTTCACACCAACATGTGGAATATGAATACGCTCCCACTAAATCACAGATCCCTTCTTTATCTTTGACATATCAGTCAAACCCTTTGACTATATCATCAAAGTAAAGATCCAATTCTGAGTTTCTTGTACTCAATCAATCACAGTGATTAGTCCATGATAATTATAGACTTAATTTGCATTAGTGGATTCATAAACCTTATAGGTTGTGTCACGTACACATCCTTGTTTTATTCCTCATAGGAATGCAGTTTTAGTATCCATATGCCAAATGTCTTAGTCATTAAGTTGCAATCAACAAGCATCATCCTTCTCAAAATGTTATCCATGTGTCTTAACACTTAAGACTCATTTGCACTTATGGATTTCATCCAATGGGTGCTACCATCAAGGTCATACCTTATGGTTCACATGGATGTCATTTAGGATATAATGGTCATAAACCATAACTCAAAATCCAGTTCCTCATATTTATCTAGATAGTTGACTCATCACATGAACAACTCATCACATAGATAAATGAGGTGTATCTGTCAAGGCTATAAGAACTCACAACTCTTTGTGATTCTTAATGTCCTTTATTAGTGTGGGGTATTCTTTTATTAAGAAGAATTCAATTATTTGATAATCATTCTCTAACTCCTTAAAGTATGATTCCTTCTTGATTTAGACATCACCATGCCTTAATCATGAGTTCTCTATGATACACTATCATAATCACTCATAAGGATCTCAAACATTTGGTACAAGCATTTCATTCATTGATCTCATCAAGAATTAACACTTTACCAAATTTGCACTTCATATATGATAATCTTGAACACTTCAAGATATTCATATTGGTATTTCTCTAAACACCATTTGAAGTATTAGCATTTGTTCCAATAGATATGTAAATACATCACATGGATTATACCTAATTGGATAATCATTCTCCCACTACCATTAGTGAATATTGATTAATCATGTACAAGATATTCATGTCTCTTCCTGGTTCTCTAACCAAAAGAGTCTAGATTTATCCATCACATGGAAACTAGAAATGAATTTCTCATGATTGATGCTAATTAGATTGTTTGAGTTATCTATAACTTTTAGGTATCATTTTATCCTATGCAAGGCATTGCCACAAAGATCATATCTTTAAGATTGAAACATCAACTTTATTAATTGCCATCATTGTCATACAATATGCAAAAATAAAGTGTTTCTATCTATTGGCAATATATGAAATAGCAGTTCTCAACTCTATTTCGTGCCCTTTAGGCTGAAATAAATTGAAATATACTCCTATCTATGGCAGCAACACTTGCTCCAATGATGAGTACTTCTTTCTTGGTCCTTTCACAAAGGCCATCACTTCTTTGTGGATATTGCATATCATATATGACATATCCATATCTTGGTATCATATACCTCAGATAAAGAAGTGGTTCATTTCATGATACCTTAGGTGGAGATATCCATCCTTCATCTTCTTTTGTTCTTCCAGATATAGGGGGCAATCCCTCATACACCCTTTCCCCATGTGCCTCGAGGCTAAAGATGGCTTGGATTGCTGGCTAGCATCAGAACATTTCTTTGCTTTGCCCTTATCCTTTCCCTTAAGAGTTACCTTTCTCTTTGATCACATCAAAGATTATGGTTTATCTTTCTTCACCTTTTCCTCTACTATCCTCAACATGTCCAACAACACTGTCAACGCTTGTCAAAGTTGTTCATGTTGTAGCTTATCATGAATTCTATGATTCTCACAACATGTGCAGTATCATACCAATAGCCAACTCTTGGCTCAAAGGGAATCCTTCTTAGTCAGGTCTTTCCACATACCCAATCACATTGAGTGTGTGAATACCTTACTGGATCTCCTTCTGTCATGATATACTAGGATAGTGTCCTTGAGACATCATATGTCTCATGTTGTCTCTGCAACTCATAGTTTAGAGAACACAACATCAAGCACTCCTCATCAATGTCATCCTCGGTATGCTTCCATAAGCATACTTTCAGCCATTGATGTGGTGGGATTGAGTTTATCTGGTCTTGGTATAACTAGGACTTAGAGCTTTCACTCTACGGTTGAGAACACTTCTCAATGTCCTAACCAATCGTGAAAAATTCCCATTTAATTTGTTGATCTTAAAGTCTGATCACAAATAGAGTGATTTGTTGATTAACCATTTATTTTAACAAAAGGAAATATATGCAATTTTAGTCCAAAACTCTTTTGACTTGTTTGATTGATTTGAAGAGTTGACGATATAATTAGGCCTTTAATTAATTATCGCTCCCACTATTTTAATTCAAATTTATAGCCCTCACCATCAATTCGGAAGATTGCAACGTACGACCTTCTAGTGGGCAAGATCCATATTTCATCAAGTCATGAGTCAGCTTTGGCTGATCGCCCACAATCTTGACTATTTAGGTAGGCCATCATGCCAATTGCATCATATGAAACTCTTGATGAATGAACATACACAACACCTTGACATGAACATTCCTTGCCTCTGGGCTTAGACGCTCTAAGAATCACCAGTTAAGTCTAACCCAAAAGCCGACACGGTAGAACATGCACCCTGCTTTGGCAGAACCTACATGTCTACCCTTCACACTTCCACAAGATAAACGGCGCACCACGCTTTGGCGTAACCTACGCTTGGTCGATTGAGTTTTTCATGTGTGCCGCTAATGGAAGGCATATAAGACTTAATATTTTAATGAGAGATTTGGTTTTATATACATATACATATCCAATCACTACAATACATAGTCGTATCATATACATCCTATATCCCACAGAAAACATGCAAATCAATAAAAAAGCGATGATTATGGCCATCCTAATGTGATTCCTAGAGCCAAGAGGAATCACGGTCATCTAGGTCTACATCACATGCAACCTGTACAAGATGAACTCTGTGCTCTGCTATTGGAGTAGATCAATTCATCACATGAACAACTTCCTCAGTCTGGCCCGATCGTCTAGGTGCCACCAGCCGATCGGTTGGCTCCTCTAACCGATCGGTTCTCCTGGTCGTCGTGCATCTCATCATGGCCGCCACCCACTCGTCTCTCTCCTCGAACCGGTCATCAACCGATCGGCTCACTCCTTGAACCGACCGTCTGGAACATCAACCGATCGGTTCACGCCTTGAACCGACCGTTTCAGCTGTCTTCAGATGTCCGTCGGTCTTTGATATAATAGAAAATAAAATCTATCCTAATTTTACATTGCATAAAAGGGAAACCTCGAGTTACATTCGGGGGGAGAAAAGGTAGGAAAGAATCTCGAATTATTTCGAGTTACATCAGGAATAGGAGATGGGGAAGATCGGTGCGCATATCGAGATGAAAGCAACCACAAATAACTACACACAAATAGGGGGTTATAGGCCATAATCATGCTACACATCCACCACAAAACTCATTTAAGGGTGACGCGTATCGAGTGCATTAATAATGCATATCATATATGTAATAGGGATTTGTGGATTTAGGATTGGGCATGCATAAAGCCAATTTTATTCGCATCGTATGTAATAAATAAAGGCGACAAATGAAAATTGATCATATCGATATTCCTAAAATATAGAGCAGTTGACGTGGCTCTGATACCACTGTTGGGTTTTAGGGGAGGCAGAGAAGGCAGCGGAAAGAAAAAATTTCTCCCCCAAACCCGAAATAAGGAAACGCGTCAATGTCTATATAATAGGAAAGGATGGTTTGTGGAATCATAACTTGTCCCGAGGCTTGCTCAGCGACAATACCTCACGCCTTATGCAGTATTCAAAGCCGATATTCGACGGTATCTGTGCAGCTCCTGGTCACACCGGGACTGACGACTCATGATCGTACCGGACTGTTGGGTTGACAGTTGTCCTCCTGAGCAGTAGAAACCTCCCGCCTATGAAGTAGTCCATACGGACCACCTGGAACTCCACACTCCTTGTCCTACAAGGAAGTGGAAGGAGTCGCACCCTCCTGTTGACGTACTAGTCGCCAACACACTCTCCTGCCTCCAGTTGCAACTATAGTTGTCTTTCCCTTGTTGCGCCTCCCTTTGCGGGTAGCACTTGCTCGGGCTCTCTCGGTTACCAAAACTAGAGAACGACAACTTTACAGAGCAACTGGTTGCACTGAGTTGTACATTTAGAAGCCCCCAATACCCCTATATATATAGGAGGGTCATGGGACAGGGTTCTCCATCCTGGGAAATGCGGGACTAAAAGCAGGAGTAGAAGGGTTCGAGATTTTCCATAAAAGCAACCAACTCGCAACCTGAACCGATCATTTCACAACTGAAACGGTCGGTTGGGGACCTGAACCGGTCGGTTGGGACACCTCAACCGGTCGGTTCATAAGTGAACCGGTCACTTGGTGGTCCTGGTCGGTTCCTGATTGACTTTCCTTCTTTTGTTTCTAATTGGTATCGAATACCAATCCTATTTCCCAATCAAACTGGGCAATTGAAACGAAAGGAAAATTCTCACCAATCCTATTTTCCCAACTTGCTCATTTGCACCAGATGAATCGATCATTTCAACACTTGAAGCAATCGGTTCACCCTGATCTTGAGCCGATCGGTTCAACATTTGAGCCGACCGGTTCACCAAGCTCAGCCGACCGGTTCATCACATGAGCCGATCGGTTGGGAGCATAGATTGTGCAGAATCAGTCAATTGCGATTTCAATCAATCTGATACTCTAATCAATATGTCCAACACCTTGAACATTATGACATTGAGATATCAATCGATTGAGTGTTTAATTGAACTACTAAACTCCTTTAGTAATCAATCTAAACATTACTTGTGGACAAAACTCCTCTTCCAGGTTAAATCCTATGTGTGTGACCCTGCAGGTCCATTTCACGTTGGCAGTGAAAGTCCATAACACTTATGACTTCACAAGCAAAGAGTGGTGCCTAGTCACACATCATTGCTACCCGAGTGGAAGTAGAAAGTTGGAGAACAACTTTCAATCCTACAATCCGTGAATGGTGTTACAACGAATGTATAATTCCTTTGTCGCTGATATCCCGAATGAACTCAAGGCATGGAATAGTCATCTTGTCAACGTTCATTCACTTTATTGATCTCAGAGTAGATTGAATGAGATATGTATGACATTAATATCACATACTGATTCACACTTGTGTGCGCACGCGTATCTCAATCCTACTCATCAAGTGGCCTTGGATATCAAACTCCCTCAGGAGGGACAAATCCCATATCTATCACTCACCCCTCAAAAGCCCCATGTGTCAAAGCCACCCAATCATCACCTTTATAACAACCCATGTTTCAGGACTGCATTTGATGATGTCAAAGTGCGCCCAATGACATGTGTTGAGTGTAGTGATTTCAGGTCAAAGAATCACACTCACCACCGTCACTGTGAGTACTGGCTATGACTGCCATGTCATGGTTCCATGTGTCAAACTCATGGTGGGTCTATCCGGTACACTTGTTCTCTAACAAGTACCTATGTGTTTGGTTTGATATCTCTGTATCATGACTAATGAGATTTTGTCATCAACCAACACCACAATCTAGTCTTGTGTGTCATTGCTGTCTATCTACCTTCCACAATGACATCCGACCAGGGACATAACAAGAATGTAAAAACTCTTAGCATCTGTATGATCTCATCGTTCAGGTCCTTAACCTGAAAGCATACGTCATTGAGTATTGTCATTCTCTAGACATTCAATGTGTTCTATCACTATCTCATATGACTGAACCAGAAATAATTGGAAGCTTGCCTTTGATGTTTGTCAAATCAATCTTAATGTATCCCACCAATCATCCCATGATTGGCTCTCAGGGCATACATACCAACATGTTGTTAGGGTGTGTCACGACCATGGAGCCCCTTGGTGTGTCATGATCATGACATAGAGGGTGGAGTTGCTTAGGTGGTCGAGAAACTACCTAGAGTATATCACTATGTCTTGCATGTCATGCTAAAGTGATTGCAAGGGGTTGCATGTTGGCCTTTTTAGTGAACCAATGTATCTTTGGAACCCTATCTTGTTGACATCTCATCCTTTATCTTACCTCCCTCCTCCTTTGCTATATCAACCCTCTTCTCTCCATGCAAGTGGTTTTTTTTGTCATGTTCTTCCTCTTTTCTCTTATGCTCATCCTTGGAGCTTGGTGGCGTAAGAAGGAGTTTTCTTGATGCTTTGGAGGTGGTTCGTCCCTTGCATGTGGTGTTCCTTGGTCAACTTCAATCTTTGTGAGTGTTTATCTTCTTTCTTTGGTGTTTCCTTTGGATCTTCTACCCCATCTTCTTCCTCTTTCTCGGCCTTAGACTGTGTTTTGACATGGTTGTCATTCTTGAGAGTAATCTCCTCATCACAAGGGTAATAGGACATGTTTTGACAAGGCGACACCCAAGTGAGAGGGAGTTTCTTCTCCCTTTTCCCCGTTCTTTCTTTTGTTTTGTTTTGAGGTTTTTCCCTCTTTATTGAGCTACCATTTGACCTTGGTGTTTCCCCTTTATTGAGGTGCTCTTGAGGATGAGTGTGGAGCTTTTCAAACCCTTGGATCGTGTGCTTGGAGCTTTGGTGGTGATCTTATTAAGGCGGGTTATATAACTCTTTGCCCTCTCTATTAATTTCACTCTTGTATATGCAAGTTACTGTTTGTCTCTTTAAAACATTCCCCTAACATTATCTTATATGATGATAATCTCTAGAACTTGTTTGGTGGGGGTTATCTTGCTTGGTTTTGAGGAAATCTGAAACTCTAATTTCAAATACCCAATCTTGATGATTGTGGTGTTATGGTGATATTACTCTATCCTTTTAACCTTAGTTTTGCTCACATACATGATGCTCATGTACCAAGATATTAAGGGAAGATTAGGTTTTGTTTTTGGGTACCTTATTCATGATTTCCTCTCTCATAGATGAGACCCTTCCATGTGGTATCATGATGTATGACCTAGGGTTTATGGTGATCATTTTGCATGAGCCTTTCCCTTCATGTTGATCATGGTTTTGCCTTAGTCTTTTTTCTATTTTTAGACCTTGACATCATCTCATGGGGTGGTCAACACACCTACCCCATGTTTCTCATGACCATAGTTCATCTTGAGAAAGATGCTTCGTTTTTTATGTGTTGTACCTAGTGTTGATGGAGGTCACAACACTTGAGGATTGAGGGCCATGTTGACCCCTGTTTTGGTGAGGTGGTTGCCCTAGTTTTGGGACTTGACCCTACCTTAGTATTGGTCGTAATACACCCCCTTGATATAGGCCGTGATAGGGTGTTTGGTCACCACATGCTAGTTGATGGTTGAGACATTTGTTGGATAAGACACCTTTGGTCAAGACGTTTATAGGTGTTAGAAACCCTAAGTTGTGGGTGCGTCATGAAGGAGATGGGTCACAACATGGTGATGGCATTGAGGGTCAAGACACTCATTGTGGATGTCATGGTCACGACATATCATGGAGGGTAGCCGTGATGCATGTGTCTATGTGGTTACATGATGATGATAGGTGGTTGAGATGTATGCTTGGGCACATGATAATATACTTGTATGAGTAATACATAAGTCACATGACACGTTGTTTGGATAACATGTAATCTACCCTAATAATGTTCTTTGATCTTAAGGATGCTCCAAAATGATGGGATATTATGAACCTTGGATTGGTGGTTGAATTTATCTCCCAAACCCTAATCGGCTATGGAGGGGAAAATCCTAATTCCAATGATCAGTAATGTGACATGTTTGCTTCTCTTTTTTTTGAATGGATAGTATCTTATGCTATTATCTCTCTTGTCTTTGAACCCCTAACTTTACAGGTTGAATGCATGCCACTTCTTGGGTATGCTATGGTAATGATTATGAATAGTGGAGGCACGAGGAGATAGTGATGTGTTACATGGATTTAGATGTTTCCTCTTTCTCATTTATCAATTTCTAACCATGCAGGTGGTGTGAACTTGGATATCATAGCTAGTGCATGCTATGGTGAGTATGATGTGGCACTGGTTGAATGAAACTTTATGGGAAATGTTGAAATACTTGTAAAACATGAATGATGTAAATGGTTCCTATGACCTGGTGATGGCGTGATGCCTATTGTGAAGTCGTACCCTCTTGTGTTATGATTAAGGGATTGATATCCCATAGTGATGTGACATTGGTGTTAGCCTTGAGAGGTTGTATAACCATGGTGATCATATTGTGAGTGGCAACGATACATGTATTATGTGGTGATAGTGTGACAAACTCACACCCTATGTATTTACATCTGTTGATAGTGTGCTATGCCCTTATCTTGTAGAGTTGGTTACGGTTTTATATGTTGTAACTTGATGATGCTAAAAGTCACCCAATTGGCTAACTAATCAAGTGAAACCTTAATCATGTAGGTTCCCTGTGCCGTAGATCCTTTCTAGTGTCTGCCTTGACTATTGGATAGTTGAAATGAGTTTTACTCAGAGTGCATATTTTTGAATATGTGGGGTGTAAGTCGAGTATCCCCTTGCATCCTTAATTTTAGGTTGTGTGATACGTCCATGCATGAGGTGATCTCATTGTGATATGGATAGCCATGCATGAGCCATTCCTTCTTGTTAGAATGGACATGTGTGAGTTTTTTCTTCTAGCACTGTTAACTATACCAAGGTGGGCTAGGTGTTTATATATGTGGATGGCCATGTGTGAGCTGATCCTTTTGTTGACTATGAGTCACTTGTGTAGTTGACTGGCAAATCTCTACGGTGTTACCCTCATGCTGACCGAGAGGTGTTGGAGAGGTTGTGGATTATGACTCTTCCATTGACCTTGTATGGCACTGATTTTGACTTCATAGTGGCCGGTTGGATTTGGGTATGAATAAAATCCCCAGGGCATAATAAAACATGTAACCAGTCATGCATTGTACATGCTTAGGATCAAATACAAAAATATTAGATGAGGCCTTGCTTGATTTTGTATAATATAGTTGGTAGTGGGTATACACGTTCTTCATATTCCTTTATTGATGATAAGATTTTCTACAATCCAATTGCAATTGCTTATGATGATTTGGAATGAACATATGCTCCGTCATAGGTACCGGATCTTCTTAGATGATAATAACTACCCTGCTTACATTAGTAATTGAATCTTCTTATCATAGATGTAGCTTTATTCTGGTCCTTTATATATCTTTATATATTCTTTAATAGCATTGGAGAAGAGTTATATCTCTCGTTGGGACGTTTGGTCTCACCCTGTGGGTTTCCACATCTCTTCAGCTTGTGTGCCCTTTTGTTGTACATAGTTGGCAGATGTACATGTATATGTAAGAGAAACAGATATCACACGTGACATGTAGCCTTTTTTGGACATGTTGTAATCATGACATTTTATGAGTTATATGATAAAGATGATAGGTTATGGATCTTTATGAATCAAGTTTTTTGATGTTGGTGCCTTGTGCAATCAATTTTAATTTTTAGTGTTTTTCGTTGATCCGCTTGTTTAGTGTTGTTTCCGCACTTAGTTTTGAAATAATTTCATTTTGTGTGGCAACGGGTGTCACAAATACTACATAGTAATAAGTTAAATTAACAAATACTACAAAGTAACAATATCGTCAAGGAAATAGAACTAATTTGTGGATGCGAAGAAAAGGAACAAGGAGTTGGAGAAAAGGATCAAATAAGACAAGTCAAGGAATAATGACAATGACAAGAGGAAGAATGACAATGAGAAAAGGAACAATTTTGATGAGAATAGGAACATGGTGAAAGGGAGCAAAGTAACAACACTATAAAATAATATAGATGCTATATTGGTACTCATGTAATCGTGTTTAGAATGGTCAATGTTTCGCTCCTTGAAATAATCATATAGGAAGACATCTTCCATTTGTTCAAATTATGCCCCAAGCTTGCGGTTCTTTTCGTAATAAGGATTCTTCAAGTCTACTTGACAATTTTTTGTGAATAGGAACATATGGAACCAGTGTTTAGGAAAATTGGTGTGTAGTTATCTGTAAAGTGGCATAAGAAATAACTTACCCTTATGTTGAATGGAAGGCAAACATACTTTACTTTGCCTAACCTTATCTTCACTTCTCGTATGTTGATTGTGTGTCTGTATGCTTCAATTACACTATCTACCAACAATTTGTTGGTAAGGCATGCCCATAGGGAAAATCATATGATGATTGACATTGCATAAACCATAGAGGATTTGATTAATACTCATAAAGGCAAGCTTCCAATTCATTATGTTTCACTCCGTTATGAGATAATGAGGAATTATTATGAATTTCTAAAGAATGACAATACTCAATGACATATGTCTTCAAGTACGCGACTGAGAAGGATGAGATCATATTAATGTTAATAGTATGTATATTATTATTTCCCTAGTCAATTGTTACTGTGGAAGGTAGATATACACTAATAACACTAAAGTCTAGAGTGTGGGTTGGTTGATGACATAATCTCATTAGTCATGATATGGAAATATCAAACCGAGCACACAGATACATCTTAGGGAACAATGTATCAGACATACCCACTTTGAGAGTGACAGATGGAAACCATCATTGGTGGTGATATTCATCTCTCATAATGAAGGTGGTTATTGTGATTCTTAGATGTGAAATCACTACACTCGTCATATGTCATTGGGTATGCTTTGACATCATCAAATGCAAGCTTGAAACATGGGTTGTTATAACAATGATGATTGGGTGGCTTTGACACATGGGGATTGATTGTGAGTGATAGATATGGGATTTTTCTATCCTACTATAGTGTGATATCCTGGTCATTTGATAAGGGAGACTGAGAAAATCATGTGCATGCACATGTGAATTATTATATGATATTGAGGTCACATTATCTCAGATAGTCTTCTCTTCGATCAAGAAACATGAGATGAACGTTGAGAGGATGATGACTCCATGTCTTCAATTCACTCTATAAATCAGTGACAAAGGAATTATACAATCACAGCAACACCTTAAACATATTATAGGTTGAAGTTGTTCTCCAACTTTTCATTCACTTGGGTAGTAGTGATGTGCGACTAGGCACCGATCCTTACTTGTAATGTCATAAGCTAGTTATCGATATTCACTGCCAACATGATATGGGACCTATATGGTCACACACATAAGAACTCATCTAGAAGAGGAGTTTATCTTGAATGATGATTAGATTGATTACTAAAATTATTTAGGTATTCGATTCACACAACATATTGATAGATTGGTTGACTGGACTGCCAAACTACCATCTCAAGTGCTGAGACAGCCATTTGGGCAGCCAGACGAGCATCTCAAGAGTTGATATGGCCATTTGGGTTGTCAGGCTAACTAGAGTTTGAATTGCCTAAGTTCTTCCCAAATAAAGGCACGAACTGACCGGTTCATTCTAATGAACCGATTGGCTCAGCTTAGGTTCACCAGACGGACATTTGGGTGAATTAGATGGGCATCTCGCATGGGTGAGATGGGTCGGTTGGGCTGAATGATGGTTTTGTATGTTTCTAGAACTTATTTTGATTGCACATTACTTTTGGTGCAAGGAATTAATATGTAATATTAATTGAAATCAAAATTGCTAAATTTGTGTGCGATTGGGAAAGTGACAAATGGTTGTTTGGCAGTGTGAGATGTCTGTCTTATGTGACTAAATGATCATCTGGGTCACCAAATGACCGTCTCGTGATTCGCATGTTGTGAAAATTCAAGATCTTTTGGTCCCTTCCACTCCCACACAATCTCGTACCGACTGGAAACCCTGACCCTAACCCCACCTCTAAATAGAGGGGTATCAGGGGCTTCCCAGAGCACAACAATATCAACTGAGAAGCAGTTTCTTTGACAATTATTGTCCTCTCAGTTTGTGGTAACTGAGAGAGCCCAAGAAAGTCCTACCTGATAAGGGATGCATAGCGAGGGGAGAGAACTACTGGGGATTGTTGTTGTGGGAGAGCACGTTGGTGAGTAGTATGCCAATGGGAGGGACAACTCCTTCCTATCTGTTCTAGTTGCATGACATGAGTTTTAGTTGGTCCGTGTGGATTACTTTGGAGGTAAGAGTTCTTTGGCTACTTCTAGGAGATTAACATCATCCTGTAGTATGTGGCGAGACCACAGGAATCGTTGTAGAAGTTGTTGTATTCATTATTCATGATGAAGACCAGGAGTTGTAAAGACATCGTCCAAGAGCAACTAGTTGACAGTTGCATTGAAGTGAGTTTTTTCACTGGACTTGCTCCAGGACCAAGTATAACTCGCTACACTATCATTCCTATTTAATTATAGTTGAAGCGATCTTAATTTTATGGGAATACAGTTAATTAAATTGTGTTTCTATTACTATACTCTATGCATGTGTTTCCCAATACAATTCTCTTGGTTTGAGAGCATATAGATCGTTGTTGTGTAGTTTGATCATTATGTCATCATATAGGACTAGAGACAAGTTTACCTTCACATTCAATGTAGAATTTCATACGATCTTTGCAACCTCATTTGGTAGTGAGGGCTGGATCTTTGATAGATTGACTTAGATCTTTTCTTATTAAGGATGATGTCCTTGGCTTCTTAAGTGCCGATATAATAATTTCATCAATATTAGTAGGCAACTTTCTCTTATCAGGTGCATCAATAGATGTCCAAGATAAGTGTTTATCTTTAACCATCACATTTCATTATATTCAAGCTTCCCTAATCTCTGTGTTTCATCTTTTTATACATGAACGTGAAAAATGACACAAAATTTTAAAAATAACGTAACAAATTCCTAATAAAATTGGCACAACATGACATATCAATTTGTCAGGATTAACAGTGGAAGTTTTTCAGCGGATGATAAGTGACTTATCATCATATTCTTCACTCTTATCTTCCACCTTCTTCTTGTCTACATCAACCTTCTTCATGTTCTCCTCCTCCTTCTTCTTCTCCTCCATGGCAACCATATTCCTATTCTCCTTCTCTACAACAACCATCTTCCAAGTCTCCTCTTCTATAGATGACATGCTACTGCCCTCCTCCTCCTTATTCTTATTCATCTCCTTCTCAATCTCTTTCTCCCCCTCTGTGATCCTCTTCTCCTCTTCCACAAATGTTGTGCTAGTATCCTCCTCCTTCTTCCTCTCCTCCTCCTCCTAGATCTATATTTCCCATTCCTTGCTTCTGTCCTCCTCCTCCTTCTTCTTCTCCTCCTCCTCCTCCTCCAAGTTTTCCTCATCCATAGTATGTGCCCCTCCTCCTTGCTCTTAGTCTCCTACTCTATAGATTCCATTATACTATCCTCCTCTTTATTCTTCCTCTTCTCCTCCTTCTTAATCCCTTTCTCTCCCTCTGTGAACCTCTTCTCCTCCTCCAAAGATGTCATGCTAGTTTCCTCCTCCTGCTCCTTCCTCTTCTCCTCCTCCTGGATTTGTGTCTTCCACTCCTTTCTCCTATCCTTCTTCTTCTCCTCCTAGATCTCTTTCTCCCCCTCCTTGCTCCTATCCTCCTCCTTCTTCCTCTCCTCCTTCATTTTCTCCTCCTCTACAGTGTGTCTCCCCCTCCTTGCTCCTAGTCTTCTCATCCAAAAATTCTATGCTACTATCCTCCTCCTTATTGTTCTCCTCCTCCTAGATCCTTGTCTCCTCCTCCTTGCTCTAGTCTCTTTCGTAGTATTAGCAATGTTACTATCCTCCTCCGCATTCTTCTTCTTCTCCACCTTCTTAATCTCTTTTACCCCCTTTGTGATCCTCTCCTCTACATGTGTAGATGTTATCTCCTCCTTCTCAATCCCTTTCTCCTCATCTGTGTCCTCGTCTCCTCATTCTCAATCATGTCCTCCTCAACCTCATTCCTACCTTTCTCCTGCATGTTCTTTTTCTCATCCTCTTCCACTGCTATTATAACCTTCACCTTCCTCTTTGTCATATCATTCCTCATCCCCTGTGCCACTTTTGAAGACTTTTTCTTCTTCTCTATCCCAACCTTTTTGTTCTTCCTTGCTCTAGCATTCATCATCTAAAATGACAAAATGTTCAGATTCATTTTATGTACATAAACAATAAAGGAACAACCGGAACACATTTTAACGATAAATGTGTTTGACTTGTAGAAATAGATGTTGTGATCTCTTCCTTCTTCCTCTTCTTAGCCTTCTTTTTCCTTGCAGCCATTGTTGTTGGAGTCATCCTTATTCTCTTCTCCTATCTTGTATCAGAAAAACCATCTTGATTTCTTCTCTTGCTACTTTCCCAATAGTTAATGTTACATCCTTTGCAATTTCAAGGACAATATCCATGCAATGGTCGAAGGGAACATATTCATGTTGGTGTTCTCAAATTCTTCTAGATCTAGAATGAGTGTGTTAGACATTTTTATCTTCTTCCTTCTTGCTTTCAGGGTTTGGAATGCCCAACAAGTGGAGAAGGTTCAAATGAACTATGATGTTGTCATTGAAGTTCTTCCAGTTCATGTGTAGCGTCATTCTTCTTATTTAAGAAATGCAGAGTAATTCTACCAAATACCTTTATTTCTGCATGTGATTATTATTTACAAATATTACAAGGTAACACATACTATGGCTTTAAAAATAGGGGAGTGGTAAAGATTATCTCATGAATCCTTTCCTCTAATTATTTATAACCAGCACCATTTTCATCGTCTTCTACATCTTCTATTTTAGTAAGTAGGTGTTCATCGGTGTACATATGATGTTCAAGAGTAGATTTCTTTCCTTTAACGAATTCTCTAAGATTTGGTACAAAAGTCCACATTTGCATGTAGGTGGTAGAGAAAACCGCCCCCGGTCAAAAGCCATATCTAAAAATGCACCTAAAAGGAACAATTAATGAGTCTTATTGAGTAGAACAAATAGTATGGAAGTGTATTGAAGTATGTTCATATAATCCTTACATATCATTAGAAGGTGCATACCTCCAGTTGACTGTCTGAAAAAATTATTCTTTTTGAAAATCAACAGATGAGTCTTCCAATACGTGAATATGTAACCTTCTTAATTCATATTTTGCATTCCATCAAGTGTAAAGAGGTATTTGAGGTAGTAAACCTGAATGGGTCCCATACTTGGCACAAGAATGCATCTGATTACATATAAAATATACAGTCATGTTATATCTTAAGGATTGCTTAACTCAAATATCTTCTCATTCGTATCTTTAATCTCGACGTAGTTAAACCTATTAGGTAATAGACCCATCTTTGTAGCCCTTGAATGAACTCTTATATTAGAGTCTATGTCCCTTGTTTTCATATCGACCATGACAGAATGTGCGACGATGTCATAAACTCATTGGATGTCGTGTTTTGTCATCTTCAATTTTCTCGCCATCAAGGGTTGGCATGCCCATATTCTTTATATACAAATTGGTACACAAGAAGTGGATAACCTACAGAGAGAGAGTCTTCACCTTCAATATAGGAGTCCAGAATAACCTGTTATTTTCATATGTTTATTGACTTCTTCAATTTGACCTGTATTTTCATTCTATTGTTCAAGTAAGACAATGAAGGTTGTCATCATCCTATGTCAGAATCATCTTTCTATCTAAAATAGAAAAGAAAGAGAAACGAGCGAGAAGATTTTTGGCAGAATTACAGGTGGTGACTTACTGCTATTGAAACCCCTATTTTGAGAGTTTGGGAATTCTATATCAAGTCCGTGCTTGGAGGAGGCCAGAAAAGATGAAGACAAAAAGTTCATGCTTGAAGATTGCAAAAAAATCAAGAAGACAAGTTCATGCTTGGAGATGGTGTGAAAAGATCAAGTAGAAAGGAAGTGCACCACTAAGTGATGCAACTGAGTTTATAGAAGTCATTCGGTCAAGCCGTGATACGTCTTATTATGCAGTCGTTTACATGTAACTATTGGACTGGAGAAACCAACATGAAAAATGGTATACAATCTTATTTTTTGTTACTTAAAAAATGGCCAAGGATACACAATCAACACATACATGTATAATCCTTTAAATTGGTTTTCAGTTGTAGAGTTTTCTAACATGTACATATATTTAAAATTGTACAATTAGATTTCATAATACCAATATTTCCCTTTTCTCCCTCCCTTACCTAATTTTTCATATCTCCCCATCATTGATACTATTCTCCCCTACTTGTTCCATTATCCTCTTCTATGCTATTTTTCTCCTTCTAATCCCCATTCTTTTTTGTCTGATACTCGTTCTTTTCTCATCCCAATATCCCTTTCTCCCCCTCCCTGAACATGTTCCTCCTTTTAGTAGATCCTTTTCTCCTTCCCTCATTGTTTCTTTTCTCATGCCCTTACTTGTTTTTATCTCTCTTCCCATCATGGATCTTGTTCTCCCCTTACTTGTTCCCATTCTCCTCTTCCAGACTATTATTCTCCTCATTATCCTCATTCTTTTTCTCATATCATTCTCCCTTTCTCCTCCTCTTTGATCTTATTTTCCTTTCCACAGTTTCTTTCCTCCTTTCATCATGTTCCTTTTCTCTTGCCCTTATCTATTTTTCCCTCTCTCCCCATCATTGATCTTGTTCTCCCCCTACTTGATCCCGTTCTACTTTTCCATGCTACTATATTCCTCCATATCCTCATTCTTTTTCATATGATGCTCGTTCTTTTTCTCATCCTCATCTTCCTTTCAGCCCCTCCTTGAACCCATTCTCCTCTCCGAAAATCCTTTTCTCCTTCCCTAATTATTCCTTTTCTTCTGCCCTTACCTATTTTCCATTCTCTCTCCATCATTGATCTTGTTCTCCCCCTATTTGTTCTTGTTCTCGTCTTCCATGTTACTATTATCCTCCTTATCTTCATTCTTTTTCTCATCCCATTCTTCCTTTATCCTCCTCCTTGATCTTGTTCTCCTTTTTGTAGTTCTTTTTATCCTTCCATCATTGTTCCTTTTCTCCTGTACTCTTCCTACTTAAACTTGCTTGTTGATCCTTACACATACAACATCTGACAGACATATAGAACATGAATGACATTTAAGCATATTAAAATTGACACAAAATACACGTCGAGCATGGCCAGTAACATAATTGATTATACACTGACACATAAGACACATAATTTCATTCCAAAAAATTATCATAGTTATATTGCAAAAGGTGGATAGAAAATGACATTCATAGCCCCTTTCTTGGGCTTTGATTGTATGATTTTGAATTAAATTAAAAGGTTCATTTTTATGACTACAAACTATCTTTGTAGATTGGGATATATATTATGAATTCTTTCATTGGATGAATTTATTCCACTCAATTTTGTCGTTCCAATGTTTCATGAATAGTCTGATAAATACCTTGTAGATATGTATGTCCCTCTATTCATGAACAACTAGAGTATCACATTTCCATGTGCTCCAATCTGCAACTCCTCTAGTGATGGTGAGAAAGGACTTCATGTACTTCACCACCTCCTTGCAAATAGGTCCATGAAGAGTCCATTTTTCTCGCTCCCGATTAAATGTAAGAATAGCCACCAAATAGCAAGGGACATGATAGATATAGAAATGACTCATATAATCACAAAATCTATTATCTAAGTGGTGTTGATTTCTGAAGTAGTCTAACTGGAACATGTCATGAGTAATGTCAAATTCAAGATCCTCTTTCAACTTGAGGAGCCCAGGTTGAAAATAACATTTTTCTACAAAATAAGACAATATAGACCTCAAACAAAAGGAACTTATAAATCAGAATGAGAGCATTGTCACTAGAATACAACACTGAGAAAACATTAGAACAAGACCCAACAAGGAGTGGGACAAAAAGGAAAAAAAGGGGGGAGTGAAGGAAGGAAGAGTAGAATGGGAAAAATGGAACCAATTTTATCCTCTGCACATAAAACAAGTGATACAACAAATAGAATATGTTATTTCATTTATTTGTTATTTGTTTTGTAGTGAAAAGGCGACAGTGGTCCCATGTGGCGTCCCAAAACTAATCCGTATAGATGAGGGGTGTGGATTTGATTCAGTGGCCATGTGTCATTATCACAGACAAGGACTAGCATGCTCCTTGTAAATTCAGGAACAGCAGATCCCACGCGATCCGTATAGCAGAACCCTTCATAATAATGACAGGCCAGGAAACGAATTGATTGTCATCTTCTTGGTAACGGAGTTGATGACATGAAAGACGACAGATCAAAGAAATTGATTGATTGTTATCTTCTCGGTAACGTAATTGTATTATCATATCAAAACATCCAGGCTTTCGTAATGCTGACAGGTCAGTAAAATGACAAATCTATTATCCATCCTCATACTATTGTGCCGCAGATCCAGACAAAAGCCGATGATTCCTGTCCGATGCGTACATGAGCTGGATCCACGGCAGACGCATGCGCCATTAGCAGCTTACTCACTGTTGATAGAAATTCAACGCCACAAGATGTCGTGAGTAGTGAGATGTGTACAGAGATGAGAGGAGAAATAATCTACGCCTAATAAAACTAGGAACAGAAAATCCGAACTCTCTTCCTCCGGAATACTGGCTAGTTGTGGCCTTGCGATAGGTAAGACTTGGGTTACTGAGAGCTTGTGAGTTACCAGATTTACCACTCCCAGACACAAGGCAGGAGGAAGCTGCTGTTCGGTTCGAGCAGGCCGCTTTGAAGTGCCACGTATTCCCATTGGTTCGTAGTTTTCCCACTCCTATTACTCTATACCTGTTGATTCCATGAAAATATCTTCCTTGGCTTCCTTTATAAAACCCACCAAACGAAGACGTGCAGGTAGCATTTCTAAGGTAGGTATAGGTTGGTGAGCAACTCTGTTCACGTGAATTGTTTGCCAGATTTTTTCCACCATAGAAGCGATACCTACCATCCACGCTTTCATCAGAGAGATCCCGGTTGGCCACATGCAACCTCATCTTTCCGGCGGATCATGGATTTTTCCTATTCTGCACATGCAAGTCAGTCATGGCTGGTACGTAGTATGACAGTCACCGTCAGTATGCTAGGTAAATTATCACCGGCAATACTAATGCGCCACCCTCCGTAAATTCCGTTGGCTATTACCCTCAGTAAATTCCTTTGGCTATGACCTCCTTAGGATTGCATTCAGAATATAGGTACTTGCTGAGATTTAATTTCATGATTGAACATAATTCAGAGGGATTGATTCCTTTAGTCACTCCTCTCCTAATGAGGTGTACTACACTAGGTTATAACATGAGCGCTTCCACAATGCTAGGTCAATAGTCAACACTAACTGCCTATGCGAACATGACAATTGGAGAAGACTCGACTATGTGCATCTATGCCTGATCTATGGGCTTGACCTCAATTAAACTAGGCCCATGTGACCTTGACCACTACACCAGATCTAGTGATAATCAACTCTCAATCTCTTTGGATTTAATCATTTTCTTCCTATTCTTATCATAGAGGTGAAAGTGACTAATAAGTGTGTAGAGGGAGGAGTATTTTTCAACTACCCTATATGTGTTGCAACCTACTAGAATTATGGTGTAGTTCTATTTTATAAGGGTTACGGTCTTAATGGGTTTTGATCTATAGAAACTTCTTTATTTCAAGATTTTCTTTGTTTTTCAAATTCTAGAATCCATATGTCTGATTTGGTAGCATTAACCATTGGTTGAATTGTTAATCAATTTAGACATGATTCATGACTACACGAACATAATTGAAAACAAATTATGGCAATTAGATATTGTTAACACAAATGGCAATCTAAACTAACCTGATATGGTCATATGACACAAGCTAGTATGTTGTTTTTGACATTGTATTTACATAAATGATAGTCACATTCAACAAAAAACATTGGTGCTAATGATGTGTTATGCATGGATGCATATGCAACATATGATAAGAATTATGTCATCATGTAACATGTTATTGGAGAGAACATATAACTTAAGATGTAATAAAAACCCTCATATAATAAACAAAAAAACATTGATCTTATTAAAATTAAGAGTGTCAAGAACAATCAAGCTTCATTTTACAATGTATTATTGTAAGGAACAAAGAGTATTGCAGCAACAAAATTAAAGTAGACTATCAAAAAAATGAACATTGTTCATCAACTTGGTCCATAAAGCACAAATTAAAGGAAAAGGAAAGTCTAAGATAGAGATATTGATTGTAGTGACAAACTGGACATCAGAAAAATTCTCAACAAATAAACTTGAATATCTTCTTGAAACTCCTAGTGCAAAGGCAAAGTATCTTCTGGATGGTTTTAGATAAAAACCTAGAAGAAGGAAACAAAAAGAGAAGCACGAATGAGTAAAAGTTGAGTATTGGAAGTATCAAAATTTGGGCATTAAATAGGAAAAAGGTACTATAAGCAAGAGAGTTCCCAAGAAAGAGGGGTTCAAATTTTGTGTATTTCAAAAAAATACATTCAAGAGAATAGATATGTCATGAGATGAGGAATTTAGTTTCATAAGAAATAACATCATTTAAAAGACCTTGCCAAATACATCAATATGAGTCAAAAGCATCTATATGTTTACATGTGACAAACTATAAAGCATGTAGTAGGAAATATCACATCTAATATAAATATGGGGTGAGCCAGAATAATGCACATTTGATCTATAATATGGAGTGAGCATAAGAAAAAACACATTCTCTATATAGCATGGTGCGAGCATGAAAATATACACTTCTCTGAGCAGGACATGATACACATATGCTCTTTGTAATTCATTTGGAGGGATTACCATCTCTACACAATTTTTAGATGGGAATTTGTGACATCCACTCAAAAGCACACATAACAATCTATGCTAGTAAGTCACCACAAGATGCATAATAAAAGTTCAAGCAAGTTATTTCAAATAAAAGGGAATGACAACATCCATATCATATCAAGTTGAGGACAAAAGACCCATCAATAATAATTCCACCAATTTGAGTAAGCAAAGAGAGAGAAAATCTCACAATAAAATATCTTTTAAAAGATTGCAAGAGATAAGAAAAGGATATTCATTTTAAATTATATGCCTCCGATGGGAAATTTAAGGTTTATCAATATAATGCCCAAAAGATAATAGGGTAGATGCACATACCTTAACTTGGATTCTAGATCGAGGTAGGACTGCTGTTGTCCATCAAATAGGGTTTCCACACCACTATACATTATTTTCACAAATTAGGTTCATGCATTAGTTATATAAGAAACCCTAAAATATGATTCTTAGAAACCTTCGAATTAAACTTTTAAACTAGAATATATAGAAAGATCTCATTTTTTATTTCAAAATCAATATACCTATATTTTTATAGATGTTATAATAATTAGTTATGCATTTTTACATGTTTATCTTATTTACTAATTTTAAAAAAAGAAAACCTAGTCAAAAGATAAAAATAGCCTTGCATGTGATCTCAAAACAAGCAAGCATGATAAGGCAGTTGTGTCAAAAATAGATGCACGAAACATAGAGGCTAATCAAAATCAAATGCTCTGCAAAGACTATTTTGCTCATATGGTAAAAACAAAACCCGAAGGAGATGGGGAGGGTGGAGAAGAAAATTCACATGTGGGGTTCTTATCTCCCACAAGCTCATGTCATGGCCTATAATGGATCATCTAGTCATGAATCCAGACTAATATTTTTGCATCACATGGCCTAAATCAAACTAGGAACCTTTGCAACTTTATAGCTTCGCAAGGTTGTGACTGACTAGACATGCCAGAAAGGAGCCATGCGACTCAGTGGCTAGAGGTGGCACCTCACTATTACAAAAATGACCTATATCATTGGTTATTTTTGACATATCTCGTCGGTTATAAACCAAAGACTAAGTGAGCGATGATAAAACTCATAGTGTATGCTGTTGGTTCTTTTGGCAAGTCACGACTATATATATATATATATATATATATATATATATATATATATATATATATATATATATATATATATATATATATATATATATATATATATATATATATATATATATATATATATATGTGTGTGTGTGTGTGTGTGTGTGTGTGTGTGTGTGTGTGATTACACATTACAGACAAATTGATAAAATAACATGCAGCATGCGATGAAATTGTGGTTTCCCTTGGAAGTTCCTCATTAGTTATTTCAATTTTAACTGACGATGTAATGCCTCATTTGTCGTTGGTTTCTTATGTAATAAACGACAAGGTAATGCCTCATTTGTCATCGGCTTATAAGGAACTGATGAGTTAATGCCTTATTTTTAGACAATTTTGTATGTAATCACTGACGAAGTTTCAGTGAATAAATAGTGAAAGTAAGGGAACTGAAATCGCTTTTGTTCATAAAACTGACAAAGTAGGTATATGTAGTCAGTTTCTTATGAAATAATCACTGACATGTGTGTGTGTTTTTTTATAGAGCGAGTCTGCAGACTTGGTGTCCAGCTGCTAGCCTTTCTAAAGCCTATAGTTCATAAAAACTATAGTAGTTAATCATAATTGTAGCAGTTCATTAGATATGCAGGCTATGCAAGCATCATAACTTAACAACAAGCCAACAAATCTGTAAGAAGAAGAAAATTATATACAATTGATTCGGCTCATCCATTTTCACTACAATGCACAAACATATGCATTAATTCACAGCTCGATTGATACAATTCTCAACCACACATTTCAATTTCATACTATGCATGTATGCACGTAGAGCCAATCATCTATTGATTGTAATGGGGCATCATATACATTATTTGATAATTTTGAAGATCACTTCATCTATTATGTTTGTATCAATCATGATGACACAAACATAGTAGATGTCTAAAGAATGATGTTACTCAATGACATAGGTTTTGAGATTGAGGACATGAACAATGAGATCATATGTATGATTGTGGTAACACATCCCACTATCACACAGACAGCGAGGTGTTACGCAAAAACGTGCGGAAATCACCATAATCACAGATTAACAAAAACACGGGTTAATTAAAACCGATTTTGGAAAGATGATAAACTGAGAAACTATTACATTCAAGTCATCATCCTGCAAGGAAATAGGTTATATATAAACATATACAAGATCTAATACATGTCCACGGCTTAGAGGAATAACTGTCCAAACATCACATGAGTTCATCACCTGTTTATACATACATAAAGGCCCACATCCGGCCTGCAGCGGGATATACAAAACATCAATGATTATACATCGTGAAACAACATCAAACACCTCCAAGGACCTGAGAGTACAGGGATGACTCTAGACTCTAATACAAAACATCCAAAACAGCATCATATCCATCGCTTGCCTTCTACTACACTTCTTGCTGCTCAGCCGCAACTTTGCGACCACCACCACGCCTAGCTCGAACACCTAAATAGGGTGTAAACCAGTGGGGTGAGACACACAGTCCCAGTAAGAAACATAACTCCCCATCGAAACTACAGAACCTCAGAAAGATAAAGCAATAATAACAGATAACCGATAAGAGGTACAACAAGAGCAGTTATGCAAAGTAAAGCTATTCGTACCGTCAAGCTTACCATATGTACGGAAGGTATATAACCAATTCTTTTATGGAACATGATTAACAAGGTAAGACTTATAAGTTATTACCATATACATGAGGAACATATAAGTAACTGCAAGATATAATAAGATTATCTACACAAGTAAGGCCTCAACCAATGTTTCGTGTTTGTCTTAAGCACTAAATACTATACGTCCGGATTATGTATTCTTATGCCCTAAGGAAGTGAACCGTACCGTTCAAATCCAACTGACGGATGAGAAACCCGGAGTCGGTGCCATACAAGGTCAAATGGAAGAGCCGGACTCCACGACCTCCCACCTCGTGGTTAGTGCACGATTACAACACGAGCAGGACCGTAGTCTCATGCTGAAGTGACCTCAGCCACAGGGTTAGGCTACCCTCTGCCTAGCCCACCTCGGCACAGGTCTCGGCACTAGTGAAACTGAGCCACGGGCCTGTTCACCGTACTCTGAGCCATGAACACATTCATGCTCCTCATATCACACATCCTGATCCATTGGCATGTTCACCATGCTCGTATCACACTTGGGCTACGGGCCTGAATCCGCACCCTAGAGTCTACAACCGAAGTTGCACTCCTACCTCCTCACTTTAGGCTAGAAGAAACCTTGCATATTCAACAATATGCGCTCTGGGTTAACCCGTAGGAGAACCCGTTTCACCATCACCAGCTCCTGACGATGATGGATCTATGGCCAGGGCAACTACATGATATATTTCACTGTGATTTATTAATATCTTTTACATGGATTGCAAGATTCAACCAAGTTGTATAACATGCAAATTATAACAAGGATAAACAACATAAAACTCAACATTATACTTTTATTATAGTCACATCATTCTGATCCATCACAAGGATCCACATTACATGTTATCACTTGTCCTCTTGCCAATCATCTAGATCCATCTCAAGGATCATCACATGCCATGGGCTCTCAATCCTTTATCACATAGTGCCACTACCTCTAAGGCTTACATAATCATCATTATGGGTTAGCATTCACATCATACACGTTACCTCATTATCAAGGGTGATTATTAAAGAAAGGTTACTCATCATATATGCCTCATAGCCCTTTTTCATGGCTATGCATCACCTGCATGGTTAGTATACACATTGATTATAGGCTCAACAGAGAAACCATACCATTAATCATAAGGTGACATTAATGATTATATGCTCTATCAATCATGCCTCAACCTGAGATCATAAGTATAGGTTACATCATTAAGCAAACCATCTTACATGCTTACCATTTGTTTAGCATTATCCAACATATCATGGTGGTCACGTATATGCATTACATAAACAAGCTTTACCATAACAGTTACCATTCAGCATGTCGATTTATATGGGGGACAGAACCCTCACTATAGCATCACAAACCCTCACTATAAGCTGTATCGGGCAGGGCTCTCCCTATCGTCCAACCATAACGGCCGACACAAGAAGGGCATCCTGCAACGTAGCGTCAGGCGTGTCGTGCAACACGGTATTGGGCTGGTGAGACGCGCACCCTGATGTACACTCACAAGGGGTTAGTGTGATGCCTATCACAACTACTAGCAATGCCTACCTCAAAGCACAACAGCCCCAAAATACACCTAAGACAGGTGTGTGTCGGGAAAAACACTCCACAAGGGGTATCGTCCAAAAGGTATAGCTCAACCAACCAACAGGGGACCTATCGTTCATCCAGCCAAACCAGGGCCTATCAGAAGTCACAAGGTAGAATGGTGGTGTGACACCCGTCACATAGACAAGGATATCATCCATCACCATCACACATGTATCGTGCAAGGTTCTAGGTCTGCCGGGCAGCACATCCCCAAACTCATAACGACCAAGGTGCAACTCACAAGGTCATCATCAACCTCAAGCACAAGGGCACCCAAAACACTAGGGAATCAAGAAGATGTCTCACCTCAATCAACTAAGAAAGAGGGGTCTTGCACATCAACTATCCCTCAAACGAAAACACAAGGAAAAACCCTAGAAAGAGTCACCACTATCACCAAGCTCACCCTTCTAGTCCATGGTGAGAGGAGAGTGTTGCTCAAGCAACTAGAACACAAGCTCACCTCAATCAACTAAGAGAGAGGGGTGTTGCTCATGATACTAGGAGCTCAAGCTCACTCCTCTGGACCAAGGAGAGAAAAGGAGTATTGCTCACCAAGAAACCCTAGATCACAAGGATCGGCCAACATGGATACTTAAGCAAGATACTAATCTAACAACATATAAACAAGATCATAGAAGGAGATAGTGTAGTTAGGGTTAGGAGTTATGTAACCCGCCTTAAGCAAGCTCCAAGCTCCTAGCTCCAAGCACCACCAAGCAAGGAAGAAGGAGACTCCAAAGGTATCGGCCACCAAGCTTGCTCCTCTAAGGGTATCAGACACCAACTTGCAAGAAAGGGAGTGTGTCATGCACACCAAGGTGGAGAAGAAACTAAGGGACCAAAGGAATCCTTAGCAAGGGAAAGGAACCGCATATATAGAAGGGAAGGGAGGAGAAAACAAGGTAGATCCAAGCAAGGTGTCGCCCACCTAGGGACACTTGTCCTAGTGCATGAGCCACCACTCTAGAAAGCCCTAAACACATGTCTAAGGTCATTGCTACATGCAAGCATCAAGCACCAAGTGTCCACTAGTGGTGACACAAATGAGGTCAAAGCTTGGTCAAAGGCTCTAGGGCGACACACTAGGGCGATACACCTCCATGGGCGACACAAGCACACTTCCTTGGGTGACACACTCCTCTCTTACCCGATACAAGGTTCAACCAACCCAAAGCAAGTCACCTCAAGGCCCAACAAGCTCAAAAGGAACTCAAACAACAAGCCCAAGCCTTCCCTTCAACACTAGAGGAAGCAAGGAGAGAGAGAAACACCTCACAAGGTGGCAAGCTTGCCCACAAACCCTAGACTTGGGTTATTTGCAAGTAGCACCTCCAACACTCAACAAGGCACAACCAAACCCTAATCACCACTAAAGGTGATTAGCAAGCACCAAAGCAACAAGGTTAAGCAAAACAAACAGGGTAAACCCTAAACAAAGGTCAGGGTCCTTACAATGATAATAGTAAATACATTCTTGTTATGTCCCTAGTCATATATTACTGTGGAAGCAAAATAGGCAATAGAAATAATAAGACCAAAGTGTGTGTTGACTGATGACATAGTCTCATTAGTCATCATATGTAATATCAAGTCAAATGCACATGTGCATGTTAGCGGTAAGTGTATCAAATAGATCCACCTTGAGAGTGATAAATGGATACCATGGATGGTAGTTAGAATCAGCTCTCACAAAGATAGTGGTGATTGTGGTTCTTAGACCTGAAATTACTACACTCATCACATGTCATTCATTGTACTTTGGTATCACCCAATATGACCTTGAATAAGGGTTGTTATAAAGGTGATGCTCAGTTACATTGTGACACATGGGATTGAGTGTGAGTGGTGTAGATGGGATTCGTCCCTCCTAAAGGAGATTGATATCCTAAACACTTGATAAGAGAGACTGAGAAATATATGGGCATACACATGTAACTCAATATAAGATATGTGAATTCACATGCATCTCATATAGTATGCTTTAGTTCAAGGAACATGGATTGAACATTGAGAGGATGATGATTTCATGCCTTAGTTTCAATTTGGATATCAAAGACAAAGGAACTATATGATCACGATAACACTGATCATGGATTGTAGGTATAAAGTTATCCTCCAACTTTCTAAATTACTTGGCTAGCAATAATGTATTGCTAGATATTGCTCATTGATTGTGATGTCATAAATGGTTATGGACATTATGTGCCAACATAATTTGGGTCCTATAGGGTCACACTTATAGGATGCACATGGATTAGGAGTTTATTCATGAATGATGTATAATTTGATTACTAAAGGTTTAAGAATTTTAACAACATTTCAATTCAAGTGTTGGGTTAATTGGAAATAACATTGGTTGATCAATACCTAAACCAGGGCATGAACTGATCGGTTCACTAAGTGAACCGACCGGTTCAAATCTCTTAGATGATTGGTTCAAGTTTTGAACTGCTCGGTCCAATGATCAATTTGATTGGATCTAGGATTGATGTTGACATCATATTTTGTATTATTGCAATATTAAATGCCAATGTGATTCAAAATAGGAAATCATATAAACCAACCAGTTTATGGTTTGAACCCACTGGTTCACTAGTGATTTGACCGGTTCACCATCCATAGCTTCTAGAAAATTCATGAAATTACATCTCTTCGACTCCAAAATCAATTGTAAACCCAGACCCCGACCCTCCTATAAATAGAGGGGTATTGAGGGTTTTCCAGGCACAACAATAAGATCGGATAGCTGTTATCCTCTCTGATTATGGTAACTAAGAGATCCTGAGCAAGTCCTATCCATGAAAGGGAGGGATATCAAGGGAGAGACAATTGGGAGAGCAAGTATGCACTAGCACGTTAATGTTTGAAGTGACAACTCCTTCACATTGGCTTTAGTATAGCAATAGGAGTTCCCAGAGGTCTGCATGGACTATTACAGAGGTGAGGAAATTGTGCCAAACTCTAGAAGAACACCATCAACCACCATCTATGGTGTTGCACCAGGAGGTCGTTCTTGATGACTGCTCGAGTGCTACTTGGAGAAGAAGCATGCTATGGTAATGATAAGTCGATGGATTTGCCCTTGGACCATGTATGTCCATTGCAACCTTTTCCCATTACATATTTGTTTATGTGATCAACTGGTTTGGGAATAAGACATTAAAGTTTTTATGTTTCCACTGAATTATCTACACCCCCTTATTAATCAACAGTGGTATCAGAGCTACGTCAATTTGCTATGCTTTGCGATTTGATCGATATGATGGGATTTATATTTCATCATTTATTTATTGTGTGCAATGTGAATACTTAAAATGATTCTTGTGTATATATGATTAAATAATACATATGTTTCCAACTTATATATATGTATATATATATATGAGGGTTGATCCTATGAGAGCCCTCCTACCGTGAGAGCATGAGATCCTTTTTAATAACTACAAATTTTAAAGGTGTTTTGCAAATCCAACCGTATGGATGTGAAAAGAAACATTTCCATTAGCTTCACGCAAATATTATCTTGATCGAACATCATTTGCGCAGCCATATATACAATTTACATATATTTCATCTAACGGTCAGTCCAGAATTCAATATAAAGTGTTAAAAAACTTTTTCTATTACCATGGACAATCTATAAGTCTGATGTATATGAAATTTTTTGGGTAGGTAAACAAAAGGATATATTTTCAATCCATATAGTTGTATTTTAAAAAATAGATCATCTTTGGGAGTTATTCAAAGGGCTCTCATGCTCTCACCATCTTAGGGCTCTCATTAGATCATTCTTCACACACACACACATACATACACACACACACACAGATATATATATATATATATACACATATATATATGCAATTTACATGTGCCTCCCTATATATATATATATATCATGGTTCAGGAAAGCGGTATGTGGTGTACGGGCGGAGAGGGTACTGCATAGAGTATATGCGGTATGCGGGAGTATCTGCAATTTTGGATTTTTTTAATTTCAATAAACTAATTATATATAAAATAATATAGCGAGATCATAAATTAAAATATATACGGTAGGCACGCACATCTATTTACTTATAAACATATTAATATGCATGTATGATGTATGATATGCTTATATATGTATATATATCTATATATAGAATGTGTTTGTAAAATATGTACAAATACTAAAATGTAGGTAAATAGATGTACAAATATATGTATAGTGTGTATAAATGTGAATAAATCAAAATGTATATATACATGCACAAATATGTGATTGTATATTTAGGTATATTGTATATGTATCTATAGATGTTAATATATCAAATGGTATTCAAATAAATGTACAAATGTGTGTGAAATTTTTTTATATGTATTAAAATGTATACATATAATTCAATGACCATATCTCAATTTATATATATAATGAAATGTGTGTATATATATGCATGTATGTATGAAATGCGTGAACATTAGTTGTGGGCTTTTCGAAAAGTAGAGTTTAATCGGGCGCTTAATCGGCCAAGTGGGAGTATATGCGGCCCATGACCACTTAGTGGACTGATTAGTAATATGTGGTGCGGTAGGGTGACTGAATAGGTATATGCAGGAGTATATGCGGTCGTGCGGACCGATTTCCCAAACAGTGATATATATATATATATATATATATATATATATATATATATATATATATATATATATATATATATATATATATATATATATATATATATGCAATTTACATGTGCCGCCCTAAAATTGGTTTTGATGGTGGATGTTCAGCATGGTTATGGCCAATAACCCCCCTTAGATCTTTGTGCATGGTTGGATGGTTGTTATTCCTATTTTATCTGAATTTGTAAATCAAGCCTCTCTCTCCTTTCTATATGTAAAAATATCAATTATTTCCTTTGTATTCTCTCCTCAGATGTAACTCGAGGTTTCCCTATTATCATGTAATATATTAAATAGTAGTAGGATAGTTGTAATTCTTATTATGGTATAGAACACGCTCAATACCAAAAAAACCACCTATTTTAGAAGATGAATCGATCAGCTAAAGGACCAAAAAGTACAGAAGATAGGAGGAGTCAAACTGATCAGTTGGTGGCCTAATTGATCAACTAGAGGTATCTAAATGTGTTTTGGACCGGAGGCCAGACGATCAATCCAACAGACCAACTGACCGATTTGGAGGTGAGTTGATCGGTTCAAACGTTGAACCGATCAACCTAGACTGGTTCAAGTATAGATCTTCATCAACGATAGGTTTATACATGTGATGTAGACCTTAGGTGGTAGTAATTCCTTATGGATCCAAGGAATTACAATAGTATGGCCATAACCATCAGTTGTGTTTCATAGTTGTATTTTTTGTTTGTGGTTATAACATGTATATGATATGTACTATAAGTATGTGGTGATTGGATATGTATATGTACTAATATATATGATCCCTCAATAAATATTAAGTAAGATGTTTTCCATAAGTGACACACATGTAAAGATTGATTGACCAAGTGTAGGTTATGCCAAAGCATGGTGTGTCATCCATCTCTTAGAAGAGTGATGGTAGATGTGTAGCTTTCCCAAAGCAGGGTGCATATTCTATCGTGTTGGCTTTTGGGACAGGCTTAACTAGGTGACTTTAATGAGATTAAGTGCTTAAAAGCATATAGATTGACTATGGCAACAAGTAGTGCATACCATCTATTCAAGAGTTGCATTAATATGTAATTGGGAAAAGTTGCCTACCTAAGTAGTCAAGTTGTGGGCGATCAGCCAAAGCCCAACTTATGATTTTATGAAATATGGATCTTGACTCACTAGAAGGTTTTTCACTACAATCTTCCAAATTAGAAGTGAGGGATATCATTTTAGACAAAACAATGAGAGAAATAATTAATTAAAGGTCTAATTGATATCATCAAACTTATTAAATCAAATCAAATCAAAAGTGTTTTGACTAAAGTTGCAAATTTCTTTTGTAAAAATAAATGGCAAACAAATCATCGTTGTGATTAGTTCTTTAGAAGTACAAACTAATGGTACAAAATTCCAAGCTTGGTTCTAGACTTTTAGATTGGTTCTCAATTATGAACATAAGCTCTATGTCCTGGATACATCAGTGTCAGAGGAACAAGCTCCTGATGCACCTAGGGATGAGGTTGATTCTTATTGGAAGCATGCCAGTGATGCCTTAGACATTAAGCACCTTATGCTAAGGTGCATGAACTATGAATTGCTTAAGTATGAAGACATTGGGACTCTTGAGATGGTCACACATATTAAGAATATGAACTAGAATCATCCAAAGCAAGAAAGGTACAATGTCTCAAAGTCTCTCTTTGACTACAAGATGACAGAAGGAGATCTAGTAGACCCCCATGTGCTCAATATGATTCGGCATTTGGAACATCTAGAGAGCCAGGATTCCTTTTGAGGCATGAGTTGGCCACATATATGATTCTACAATCTTTTGCTTAATCATATAGACAGTCTATCAAGAGTTACTACTTGAGTAACTTTGCTAAACCGTTGTCAGAATTACTTGGCATATTGATGAATGGTGAAGCAAGAATGAAAAAGGACAAACATCCGATGATGATCTGTAGAGTGAAGTCCAATGACAAAGGCAAGGCCAAGAAGAGTTTTGAGGCTAAGCTGAAGTCCAAGTCGTTTGCACTCAAAATGAGGAGAAAAGTAAGTGCAAAAGGAATTTATCCTTTAAACTAAAAGGAACTAAGGAATAAGAAGAAAGAGATAGAGATATCCACTTCAGGACCTCAGAAGAAGTAAGATAGAACTGTACAAAGAAAGGATTTCTACCGGTATAGTTGGAATTTGTCATTCAACCTGATGTGCATGTAATAGAATTAGTAAATTTCTATTATGTACTTGCCATTAATGAAAACATCATGTATCTTGTATGGACAAGAATATTATGAATATATTGATGTTTCATTTTATAGGATAAGATCTTATATGACAATGCCCTATGTCTCATAATATATGCTCGATGGTTGTAGAGACAAATGTGTATGACACATATATTGAATGAATTAATGAATCAAACAATGAATACCTATAGCATTGTCATATAAAGTGCGTAAATGATAAATGCATTTCTAGAATCAATAATGATGGTTATCAAGACTCTATTGGTCATTGAACCAATAGATACATGCAATTCTTATTTATTGAGCAATATTGACAAAAGCATCTTCACTAGATATAGTGGGAGAGCAACTATTCTATAGGGCTCATACATATTGATGTATATAGACCTTTTAGAATAAATTCTATAGGTGGTTAATATCACCACATTATATCTATTGATGATCTCAGTAGATATGGTAGCTTGTATTTAATGAAATACAAGTTTGATCTCTTGAAGTGTTCAAGGAGTTCATGTTTGGAGTACATAACTAGTTTGGTAAAAGCATTAAAACACATCGATATGATCGATGTGAAATATATTTTGAACTAAGAGTTTGAGGACCTTCTCAGAAACTATGATAATGTATCACAATAAAATCCATCTAAAACATAATGACATATCAAAATGAAGGAATCACACCATATTAGTCATGGTGCAATAATCAATAAAAGCTATCTAATCTTCCAATTTCTTTTTGGGCACATGCTTTACACTACAACAATGTATTGATAAAATGGTTCAAAAGACACCATATGATATATGTCATGGGAGGTGTCCCGATATGTATTTATAAGGATTAGGATCGAAATCTTATATAAGAAAGTAGTTTTTAGAAAAGCTTTATCCATAAATCACATAAATGTTATTTTGTTAAATACTGCTTTTGTCCCAATCTAACAACAAATTGTTTGTTGCCAGGATGGTTGTTTCTAAAAGGGTATTTAATTCCAAAGGAATCATTCGGACTAAAGTAGAACTCAAAAATTTTGAGACTGACAAGAAAATATTGAACCTAAAGAGGTACAGTAGGAACAAAGGGAATCATAAATTTTTGTGAAATCTCAAGTTCCTTATGTGACACATAACCTCATAGATCTAGTAGAACACACTTTGAGTTTGAAAGATTATGATATCTTATAACTCAATAAGGTGGTGAGTTGGTCATAAATGATGATTCAACAACCTACCTAGAAGCTATTGAGGGACCAGAGTCTGAGAAATAGCTTGAGGCCATGAGATTCAAGATGGAGTCCATGTAAACCAACAAGGTATAACCTGGGTGGATCCACCTGAATCGATAAGACCCATATGATGCATTTAGGTCACTGAGAAAAGACTAAAATGGGTGATAGTGTACAAACATATAAGATTAGATTGGTCACAAAGATTTCAAACAAGTTCAAAATGTTGAACATAATGAAATCTTCACCAGTTTCCATGCTTAAATTCATCAGGATCATGCTTACCATTATATCTTAGCATGACTATGATATTTGGCAAATGGATGTTGAAACTTCATTCCTCAACAAGAATATTGTAGAGGATGTGTGTGTGACATATCCTAAAGGTTCTATAAATAAATTAATGTAAAAAAGATTTCATCTACAAAAGTAATCTGTGGATTGAGGCAAGCATCTTAGAACTGAAATCTTTGATTTGACAAGATAGTCAAAGAGTCTGACTTTAGTCATAATGAATATGAAATTTGTGATTACAATAATTTAGTGGGAGCATATTTATATTCCACATGATGATGGGAAATAACATCCTTATACTATTCCATGCGATGAAGGGGAATAACATCCTTATACTGCAAATATTAAAACCTAATTGGGAAGCACCTTCTCTATAAGGGTTTAGGCGAAGCATCCTATGTTATAGGAAATGAGATCTATGGAAATAGATCAAGAAAGCTTCTTGACCTAAGAAAGATCACATACATTGGCAATATGTTGAAGGGGTTCAGTGTGTAGGACTCAATGAGAGTAAACTTGTCCATGTTCCATGGAGTTAGTCTCTAAGGAGACTAGTGTGCCAGTTCTTGTGAAGAAAAAGAACACATGGATAGATGCCATATGCATTCACAATTAGATCTATCATGAATGAATTGTAATTTACTCATCATGTTATCTAGTATATATTGAACGTGACAAGAGGATATCTATCGGATCCTATTAAAGGTCACTAGACTACCATGAAGAACATCCTTAAGTATTTGAGAAACACTAAAAGGATTAGTTCCTTAGTTACAATAATGAGGAAGAGTTGGGTGAAAAGGGTTACACTGATTCCGACTTCTAAAATGACAAACTACATTGTAATAAAAAATTGTGTTTAACCTTAAAATTGAACTGTAACCTAGAAAAGTTCCGAGCAAGAAACAGTTGTTTAATTCTATAATAGAAGTTGAGTACCTTGTTGTTTTGTGAATACTAAGGATATTGTATGGATCAAGAAGTTCATGTAGATAAACTTATGGGAGGTTCCAACCATTGATGGCTTAGTAGAAATACTATGACAATAATGGATACTAGATAGGTTGGGAATCTGATATAGCATACTACGACACTTCCATATCATACGGGATGTCGTACAATGAGGAGATGTGATAACATGCATAATTCTAATTTGAAGCAAATGTTGCTAACCTGTTGTAAAAGTATTAGAGCAGTAGAGACATGATGAACATGTTGAAGATCACTTGGAATAAGATTCATAAGTGATTGCCTCTAAGTGAAAGTGGGATTTTGTTGGTATATATGCCCATAGAGCCAATCATATGATGATTGTAATGGGTAATCATATATCTAATTTAATAATATAAAGGTAATTTCATATAATATGTTTGTCTCGATCAAAATGACACAAACATAGTAGATGTCTAAAGAATGATGTTACTCAATGACATATGTCTTCAGGTTGAGGACTTGAACAATGAGATCATATGTATGATAAGAGTACATACATTCTTAGTATGTCCATAATCGAATATTATTGTGGAAGCAAAATAGACAATAGTAATACATAAGACTAGAGTGTGTATTGACGGATGATAGAGTCTCATTAGTCATGATATGTGATATCAAGTTCCAACACATAGGTGTAGGCTAGAGAACAGTGCATCAAACAGATCCACCTTGAGAGTGATACATGGAGACCAAGGAATGGTAGTAAGAATCATCACTCATAGTGATAGTGTTGATTATGGTTCTTAGACCTGAAATCATTCCACTCATCACATGTTCATTGTACTTTGACATCACCCAACATGACCTTAAATAAGAGTTTCTATAAAGGTGATTCTCGAGTAGTCAGTGACACATATGATTGAGTTTGAGTGATGTAGATGGGATTTGTCCCTCTTATAGGATATTGATATCCATGCCACTTGATAAGAGAGACCAAGAATGTACAACCACACTCATGTGACTCGTTATAAGATATGTAAACTCACTATCATCTCATACACTATGCTCTAGTTCAAGGAACATCGGTTGAATGTCGAGAGGATGACGATTTGATGCCTGGATTTCAATCTGGATATAAGAGACAAAGGAACTATATGATCACAGTAATACTGAGCGCGGATTGCAGGCTAAAAATTGTACTTCAACTTTCTAAATTACTTGGTAGAAATGAAGTGCTAACAGATATCGCTCATTGCTTGTGATGTCATAAATTGGTTATGGACATATACTACCAACATAATTTGGGACCAGTAGGGTGACAGACATAAGATGCACCTGGAATAGGATTTTATTCATGAATGATGTATAATCTGATTACCAAAGTGTTTATTCAATTTAAACAATAGTGTTTGAAAATTGGCTGATTGGAATATGAACTGACCGATTCAAATGTTGACCAATTGATTCAAGTGTCAGGTCAATTGGAAACAACATTGGCTAACTAATACCTGAACTAGGTCATGAACTGACGGATTCACTACTTGAACCAACTGGTTCAAGGCCTAATATGACAAATTCAAGTGTTGAACCTCTTGGTTCAATGATCAGTTTGATTGGATCAAGGATTTCATTAATCGAATATTGAATGCCAATGTGATTGAAAATAGGAAAGCATATGAATCAACCAGTTCAAGGCTTGAACTGACAAGTTCACCTATGAACCAACTAGTTCAATAGTGAATCAACCAATTCACCATTTGTAGCTTCCAAAAAAATCAAGAAATTATGTCTATTTGACTCCTAGATCAATTGGAAACCCTGACCATGGCCCTCTTATAAATTGAGGGGTACTTGGGGCTCCTAGATGCTATTATAAGCTATAACAATTATTGTCCTCTCTAGTTGTGGTAACCAAGAGAGCCTGAGCAACTCCTACCCGTGAAAGGGAAGCATACAAAGGGAGACAATTGGGAGAGTAAGTCAGCCCTAGCACGCTTATGTTCAAAGGGACAACTCCTTCATGTAGGATGTGGTTGCACAACATGAGTTCCTGATGGTCTGTGTGCACTATTACAGGGGCGAGGAGGTTGTTACCACCTCCTAGGAGGATATTGTCAACCACTGTCTATGGTGTTGCACCAGTGCTTCTTGGAGAAGAAGATGTTGCTACAAGGGTAAGTTGTTGGACTTGCTCCACGACCAGGTATATCCCTTACAACCATTCCTTCCCATTATATAGTTTTTGATGCGATATGTTGGTTTGGGAATTCGGCATAAAAAAATTTATGTTTTTATTCCTTATTTGTCTGCCCAATTACCCAACAATGGTATCTAAGCCATGTCAATTTACTATGCTTTGTGATTTAATCGATATGATCAGATTTTCATTTCATCGTTCATTTATTACATACGATGTGAATACTTAAAATAGTTAATGTGCATATCTGATTAAATACCACATACAGTCCCAACTAATATGTATGTATATATATATATATATATATATATATATATATATATATATATATATATATATATATATATATATATGATATCATATATATGCAATTTGCATGTGTCACCATAAAATTAGTTTTGATGGTGGATGTTTAGCATGGTTATGGACAATAAAACCCTTTAGATCTTTGTGCATGGTTGGATGGTTGTTATTCCTATTTTATCTCAGTTTGCATATTGAGCCTCTCTCTCCTTTCCATATGTAAAAGTATTAAATTTTTCCTTCTTATGCTCCCCTAGAATATAAGTTGAGGTTTCCCTATTACCATGTAATATGCTAAATAGCATTATGATAGTTTTAACTCTTGTTATGGAAAAGAAGACGCTCAACACTAGACAAACAATCAATTTTATACGACGAATTGATCAGTTGGAGGACCGAAGAGGACAGACGATGAGAGGAGCTGAACCGATTAGCTTGTGACCTAACTGATTGACTAGAGGTGTCCATACATCATTTGAACTGAGAGGCCAGATGATCAATCTGATAGACCAACCGGCTAACTTAGAGGTGAGTCGATCAATTCAAGCATTGAACCTATCAACTTGGATTGGTTTGAGTATGTATCTTCATCAACAATAGGTTGTTACATGTGATGTAGACCTTAGGTGGTAGTAATTCCTTGTGGCTCCAAGGAATTACAATAGTATGGTTCCAAATTAGGGTGTATATTCTATCGTGTCAGCTTTTAGGTGAGGCTTAACTAGGTGACCTCAATGCGATTAAGTGCCTAAAAGCATACAAATGGACTATGGCAAGGATTTTTGCATATTATCTATCCAAAAGTTGCATTAAGATGCAAATGGAAAAAGGTGCCTACCTAAATAGTCAAGTTGTGGGAGATCAGCCAAAGATGAATCATGATTTAACTAAATATGGATCTCGACTCACTAGAAGGTTGTTCATTGCAATCGTCTGAGGGATATCAATTTGAATAAAATAGTGGGATCAATAATTAATTAAAGGCCTATTAATATCTCCACTTATCAAATCAAATCAAATAAAAAATGTCTTGACTAAAGTTGCAAAATTTATTTTGTAGAAACAAATGGCAAATAAATCATTGTTGTGATCAGTTCTTAATAAGGACAAACTAAGTGGGACAAACTTCCATGACTGTTCTGGACTTTGATAATGGTTCTCAATGATGAGCATAATCTCTATGTCATGGACATGCCAGTGCTAGAGGAACCTTCTCTTAATGTGCCTAGCAATGGGGTGGATGCTTATTGGAAGCATGCCAACAATATCTTAGACATTAAGCACCTTATGCAAAGCTTTATGATTAATGAGTTTCATAAGAATGAAGACATTTGTATTGTTGATATTGTCACACATCTTAAGAATATGAACCATAATCATGTAAATCAAGAAAGGTATAATGTATTAAAGGATCTCTTTGTGTGCAAGATGACAAAAGGAGATCCAGTAGACCCCACATGATAAATATGATTAGTCACTGGAACATCCAGAGAGATTGGAATTTTTTTGAGACATGAGTTGGCCACAAATATGATTCTACAATCATTTCCTGAATCATATAGACATTTTATCAAGTGTTACTACTTGAGTAACTTCACCAAACCATTGTCAGAATTACTTGTCATATCGATGAATGTTGAAGAAAGAGTGACGAAGGACAAACATGTGATGATGATCAACAGAGTGAAGTCCAATGACAAAGGTAAGGCCATGAAGAGTTCTGATGCTAAGCTAAAGTCCAATGAAAGGAAAGTGCAAAAGGAACATGTCCTTTTCACTTAAAGGAAGTAAAGAAGAAGAAGAAAGAGATAGAGATATCCACTTCAGGACCTAAGAAGAAGTAAACTAGAACTATGTGGATAAAGGGTTGTTTCCATTACATTTAAAATCTATCATTCAACTTGATGGCCATGTAATAGAATTAGTGAATTGCTATTGTGTACCTAACATTAATGAAAACATCATGTATCTTGTATGGACAAAAATATTATGAATATATTGATGTTTCATTTTAAAGGATAAGATCTTATATGGTGGTGTCCTATGTCTCATAATATATACCTTATAGTTGTAGAGACAAATGTGTATGACGCATATACTACATGACTTAATGACTCAAACAATGAATACCTATAGCATTGTCATCTAGAGTGCATAAATGAGAAATGCATTTCTGGAACCATAATGATAGTTATATATACTATTTTGGTTATTGAACCAATAGAGACATGCAAGTCTCATTTATTGGGCAATATGACAAAATCATGTTCACTAGATGTAGCGTGAGAGTGACTATTCTACTAGGGCTCATACATACTGATGTATATAGACCTTTTAATATAAATGCTACAGGTGGTTAATAGTGCCTCATTTACATACTAATGATCTCAGTACATATGGTAGTTTTTATTTAATGAAATACAAGTCTGATCTATTGAAAAGTTCAAGGAGATCATGTTTGAAGTACATAACAAGCTTGGTCGAAGAATTAAAACACCTCAATATGATCAATGTGGAAAAATTTTGAATCAAGAGTTTGAGGGCCTTCAAGGAAACTGTGATAATTTATCGCAATGAACTCCAATTAAAACATAATGATGTATTAGAAAGAAGGAATGACACCATGTTAGTAAGGGTGTGATTATCAATAAAATCTAGTTCATTTTCCAATTTCTTTTTGGGCACATTTTTACACTAAAAGAATGTACCATCTAAAATGGTTCAAAAGACACCATATGAGATATTGCATGTGAGATATCCTGATATGTCTTTATAAGGATCAGGATCAAAGCTTATATATGAAAATAGTTTCTTGAAAACTTTGTTTATAAATCACATAAATGTTATTTTGTTAAATACTACTTTTAAGCCAATCTGACAACAAAGTGTTTATTGCCATGATGGTTGTATTCATATAAGGGAATTTAATTCCAAAAGGAATTAGTAGGAGTGAAGTAGAACTCAAAAAGTTTGAGATAAACAAGAAAACATTGAACTTAAAAAGGTACAGTATGAACAATGAGAATCACAAATTGTTGTGGAATCTCAAGTTCCTTATGTGACACAAAACCTCATAGATCTAGTAGAACACACTTTGAGTTTGAAATATTATGGTATATTATAACTCAAGAAGGCAGTGAGTTGGTCATAAATGATGAGTCAACAACCTACTGAGAAGCTATTGTGGGACTAGAGTCTGAGAAATGGATAGAGGCCATGAGATCCAAGATGGAGTCCATGTTAACCAACAAGGTATAACCTTGGTGGATCCATCTGAAGGGGTATGACCCATAGGGTGCATTTGGGTTATTGTGAAAAGACTGACATGGATGATAGTGTATAAACATATAAGAGTAGATTGGTTGAAAAGATTTCAAACAAGTTCAAGATGTCAAACATAATAAAATCTTCACCAGTTGCCATGGTTAAATTCATCAGGATCATGTTTGCTATTGCAGCTTTGCATGACTATGAGATTTGGCAAATGGATATTAAAAACACATTCCTTTGCTAGAATATTGTATATGATATGTGTGTGACACATCATGAACGTTCTATAAATCCATCAAAGAAAATAAAAGTGTAAGCTGCAAAAGTCAATATGTGGATTGAGGCAAGCATCTCATAATTGGAATCTTTGATTTGACAATATAGTCAAAGAATTTGACTTTAGTCAAAATGAAGATGAAATATGTGATTACAAGAACTTGATGAAAGGATATTTATATTCCACATGATGATTGGGAATAACATCCTTATATTATTCCACATGATGAAGGAGAATAACATCTTTATACTGCAAATATTAAAACACAACAGAGAAGCACCTTCTCTATGAAGGGTTTAGATGAAGCATCCTATGTGAAAGGAATTAAGATTTATAGAAATAGATATAGAAAGCTTCTTGACCTAAGAAATAGCACATACATTGGCAAGAGTTTGAAGGGGTTCAACATGCAGGATTCAATGAGAGAAAATGTGTCCATGTTCCACGAAGTTAGTCTCTCAAGAGACTAGTGTCCCAGTTCCATTGAAGAATAGGAACACGGATGGATGCCATGTGCATTCGCAATTGGATCTATCATGAATGAACTGTAATGTACTCATCGTGTTATATCGTATGTATTGGACATGATGAGTGGATATATGTCAGATCCTAGTGAAGGTCACTAGACTACCATGAAGAACATCCTTAACTAATTGAGAGGCACTAAAAGGATTAGTTCCTTAGTTATGGTAGTGAGAAAGAGTTGGGTGTAATTGGTTACACTGAAGTAGGCTTTCAAAATGAGAAAGTAAATCACAACTTAAAATTGTGTTTGACCTTAAAATAAAACTATAAGCTGAAAAAGCTTTGAGTAATAGATAGTTGTTTAATTCTATAATACAAGATGAGTACCTTATTGTTTTGTGAATGACAAGGATACTTTATGGATCAAGAAGTTTATGTAGATGAACTTTTGGGAGGTTCCAACTATTGATGGCACAGTAGAAGTATTGTGACAATAATGGAGCTATTAGATATGCTGGGAATCTCAGATTATATACTATGACACTTTCATATCATACAAGAGGTTGTGCATCAAGGAGATGTGAAAACTTGCAAAATACCAACTAGAAGCAAATGTTGCTAACCCGCTATAAAAGTACCAGTGCAGCAGAATCATGATGGACATGTTGAAGATCACTTGGAATAAGATTCGTAAGTGATTGGATTTAAGTGCAAGTGGGAGTCTGTTGGTGTGTATGCCCAAAGAGACACTCATATGATGATTGTTATTGGGTATCATATACCTGATTTGATAATTAGAAAGGTAATTTCATCTATTACGTTTGTCCCAATCATGATGACACAAACATAGTATATGTCTAAATAATGATGTTAATCAATGACATATGTCTTCAGGTTGAGAACATGAATAGTGAGATCATATGTATGATAAGAGTACATACATTCTTGTTATGTCCCTAGTCGGATATAATATGGAAGCAAAATAGACAACATTAATACATAAGACTAGAGTGTGTGTTAACTAATAACAGAGTCTCATTAGTCATGATATGTGATATCATGTTAAACACATAGGTGCATGTTAGAGAACAATGTATCAGATAGACCCACCTTGAGAGTGATACATGGAGACTATGGAATCATAGTCAAAATTATCTCTCATAGTGATAATGGTGATTTTGGTTCTTAAACCTAAAGTCACTACACTCATCACATGTTGTTTGTTCTACTTTAACATCACATGACATGACCCTGAATCAGGGTTCCTATAAAGGTGATGTTTTGGTACTCTGTGACACATGGGATTGAGTGTGAGTGATGTAGATGGGATATGTCCCTCCTATAGGATATTGATATTCAGGGAACTTGATAAGTGAGAGTGAGAAATGTATGGCCACACCAATGTGACTCAATATAAGATATGTGAACTTACAAGCATCTCATACAGTCTACTCTAGTTCAAGGAACATGGATTGAACGTTGAGAGGATGATGATTTCATGCCTCAAGTTCAATCCGGATATCAGATACAAAGGAACTATACGATCACCGTAACATTGATACAGATTGTTGGTTGACACTTTCTCTCCAACTTTTCGAATTACTTGGGTCACAATGATGTATTGCTAGATACCACTCATTGCTTATGATGTCATAAATTGGTTATGGAGATTCACTACCAATGTAATTTGGAACCTATAGGGTCACACACATAAGATGCACCTGGGATAGGAGTTTATTCATGACTGATGTATAATTTGATTACTGATGTGTTTAGGTATTTGATTTAAGCAATAGTGGTTTAAAATTGGATGACTGAATTGTGAACTGATCGATTGAAATATTGAACCGGTAGATTCAAGTGTATGGTCAATTGGAAACAACATTGGTTGATCCATACCTGAACCAGGGAATAAACATACAAGTTCACTAAGTGAACCATCCCCTTCAAGGTCTGAGATGATTGATTCAAGTTTTGAACCACCCCTTACAATGATCAACTCGATTGGATGAAGGATAGCATTAATCATATATTGAATGTCATTGTGATTCAAAATAGGAAAGCATATGATCCAATCATTTCAAGGCTTGAACCGACTGGTTCAAGGCTTAAAATGATCAGTTGACCTATGAACTAACCACTTATATAGTGAACTGACTATTTGAAAATATGAGCACGAAGTATAGCAATGGAAACCAATATATATATATATATATTCACATGAAAGCAAGATCACGTCAACTACTATGAAATAGGAAGGATGGTTTAACGAGTTATACTTGATCCTAGAGCAAGTCTAGAGACAAAAACTTACATGCAACTATCACCTACTTGCTCTTGGATAGTGGTTGTGCAGCTCCTGGTATTCACCTTAACAATGAATAGAACAACTTCTGCAATGACTCATGTGGTCTTGCCACGGACTGCAAGTTGACGTTGCTCTCCTAGTAGTAGCCAAAGGACTCCATCCTTTAGAGTAGTCCACACTGACAAAGTATAACTCCTATAGTTCAACTAGAATAGACAAGAAGGAGATATCCCTCATGTTGGCGTACTAATCACCAACTCGTTCTCTCACAACATTGATCCTAAGTTGTTCTCTCCCATAGTTATCCCTTCCTAGTCAGGTAGGACTTGCTTGGGCTCTCTTAGTTACCACAACCAGAGAGGACAACTATTGTTATAGCAATTGATTCTCAATTCTTTGTGTTATTGTTGAGCTCTGGGAAGCCCCCAGTACCCCTCTATTTATAGGTGAGGTTAGGACCAGGGTTCCTAGTCAGATCAGGATCTGTGTGGGGGTGGAAGGGACCAGAAGATCTTGAACTTTCACAACCTACGAGACATGAAATGGTCATTTGGCACTGTGAGATAGTCATCTTGTACTGCCAAATGGTCATGTGGTAGTTTCCCACTCGCATACGAAATGGGCAATTTGTTTCCCATTAATTCCAAACATTAATTCCTTGCACCACAGTTATTGTGTAATCAAAATGATATGGGAAAGTATCTAGAACCTTCCTCTATCCTAATTGAGCAGTCTCGCACATGCAATATAGTTGTCTCACTCACCCATAAAAATGACTGGTGAGCTAAGACAAACTGGTTGATTCATTAGAATGAATTGATCGATTCACACCTCGGTTTGGGCAGAAATTAGCCAATTCGATATCTCAGCACCCTAACAACCTAAATGGCCATCTCAACACTTAATACACTTATATGGCACTCCAGATGCCCATCTCACCCTATGAGATGGTCATTTGGAACATGTGAGATGGTCATCTTTCTCACCCAAACGGTCTCCTGGTGAGTCGAGCCGAACCGGTTGGTTCATCAGAATGAACCAATCAATTCACACCTCAGCTTGGGCAGAAATTAGCCAATTCAATATCTCTTTAGCCTAACAACCCAAATGGTCATCTCAACACTTGAGACACTCGTATGGCACTCCAGACAGCCGTATCACCCTGTGAGATTGTCATTTGGCAGTGATGTCAGCTAATCTATTGTGAGAATTGAGTACCTAAACACTTTAGTAATCAATCCAATCACAATTCAAGATCAAACTCCTCTTCTAGATGAGTTCCTTTGTGTGTGACCCTATAGGTCCCACATAACATTGTAAGTGAATGTACATAACTATCTTATGACAGCAAAGAGTGGTGCCTAGTAATACATCAGTGTTATCCAAGTGAATGGAAAATTGGAGAACAACTTCAACCAACAATATTTGTAAGGTGTTGTAGTGATTGTATAATTCCTTTGTCTCTGATATCCAGAGTGAACTCAAGGCATGGACTTATCATCCTCTCAACGTTCATTACATGTTTCTAAACCAAGAGTAGACTGTCTGAGATAATGCGACCTCAATATCATATATTGTGCATGCGTATGCATTTTTCAGTCTCGCTTATCAAGTGGACAACATATCATACTCCAATAGGAGGGACAAATCCCATCTCTATCACTCAAAGTATATCCCCATGTGTCAAAGTCACCCAATCATCACCGTTATAACAAACCATGTTTCAGGACTACATTTGATGATGTCAAAGCATACCCAATGACATGTGATGAGTGCAGTGATTTCAGATTTAACAATCACAGTCACCACCTTCTCTATGAGAGATGACTATGACTACCAATGATGGTTTCCATGTGTCACTCGTAAGGTGGGTCTATCCAATACACTCTTCCCTAATATGTATCTATGTGCTTGGTATGATATTGCCATATCATGACTAATGAGACTTAGTCATCAACCAACTCACACTCTTGTCTTATGTGTTATTGGTGTGTAGTCATCAACCAACTCACACTATAGTCTTATGTGTTACTAGTGTGTATATACCTTCCACAACAACAAATGACTAGGGATGTAATAAGAATGTACATACTCTTAGCATCAGTAAGATCTCATTCTCCAAGTCACGTACTTGAAGACATACATCATTGATTATTTTCATCTTTAGACATTCATACAATTTACTCATTATCTCATAACTAAATGAAATAGAATGAATCGAAATCTTGCCTATATGAGTATTAATCAAATCCTTTACGATATATGCCATGTCAATCATCACATGATTGTCTCTATGGTCATAACATACCAACATCGACGAGTTCACCATTTGTAGCTTCCATAAAATTCAACAAATTTTGTCTCTTCGACTCCCAGATCTACTAGAAACCCTAACCCTAGCCCTCCTACAAATAGAGGGGTACTAGGGCTTCACAAACACAACAATAAGCTTTGACAGCTATTGTCCTCTCTTTTTGTGGTAGCCAAGGAGCATGAGTAAGTCCTAGCCGTGAAAGGGAGGGATAGCAAGGGAAAGACAATTGGGAGAGAAAGTCGACACTAGCACACTGATGTTCAAAGAGAAAACTCCTTCCTTTTGGCTTTGGTAGCACAAAAAGATTTAGTAGAGGACCCCATGAACTACTACAGAGGTGAGGAGGCCATTACCGCCCTCTAGGAGGACGTTGTTAATTGTTGTCCATGGTGTTGCACCAGGAGGCTGTCTATGACGACTGCTCGAGTGTTACTTGGAGACAAAGCACGCCGCTACAAGGATAAGTCGATGGACTTTCTCCAGGACCCGACATATACTTTGCAAACTTTACTTCTCATTACATGGTCATTGACGTGATGTTGTTTTGGGAATCAGGCACTAAAATTTTATATTTTTTTCCTTATAAGTCCCCCAATTACCCAATAGTGGTATCGGAGCCACATAAATTTACTATGTTGCGGGATTTATTCGATATGATCGCATTTATTTTTCATCATTAATTTATTGCATACGATGTGACTACTTAAAATGATTAATATACATATTTGATTAAGTAAAACATACAGACCCAACTATATATATATATATATATATTATATATATATATATATATATATATATATATATATATGCAATTTACATGTGTCTCTAAACCACTTTTTATGGGGGATGTTTAGCAAGGTTATGGTCAATAGCCCCCTCATAGGTCTTGATCCTTATTCATAATATGTTTCATCTCATCCTTCATTGTTGAAGGTGTCTTTCATGCCAGTTCTCAATATTCATAATATTGAGATGTTATTCCTCATCATATGTGGAATATTCATATATGATCCCATGAAATGTTTTGTAATCATAGATTTCATATTTTATCTTGATTCAAGTCAAGCTTTTGACTATCTTGTAAAATCAAAAGATCCCATCTCTGAGATGCCTATCTCAATCCCAGATTGAACATTGTAGTTTATAGACTTTATTTGCATTCTTGAAGTTGTAAAACCTTTTAGGTTGTGTCATGTACAAATCCTTTGATATATTCACTTATGGAATATGGTTTTTATCTTTGTATGCCAAATCTCTTAGTCTATTTTAACTGCAACAACAAGCTTTACAATTGGTAAAGGAATTTATATCATGTTCAACAACTTGAACTGATTTAAAAAACTTTCCAACCAATTCATCCTTTTATGTTATCCATGTACGACTTTTCCACAAGAACCTATCTTCACCATTTGGGTTTTACCCCTCATGTGGTACTATCAAGGTCATACCTAGTTAGTTTACATGGACTCCATAATTACTCAGATTATGGTACTCGGTAGCTTCAAGTTGAATAGTTGACTCATCCTTTTATGACCAACCTATCTGAATTGTTGGATTCACAATCCTCCAATCTCATATGTGTTCTACTAGCACTATTTTATTCTGTGTTACATGATGATATTGAGATTCCACAACAACTTGTGATTCTCTTTGTTCTCATTGTACCTCCTTGTTGCTCTTGAACATTTTGAGTTCTACTTTTACTCCCACTAATTCTTTAGAAACTCAGTTATCCTTTCAACAAAACAATTTTGTTATTGGATTGGGATTAACAAAAATATTCAACAATTATGGTTTGTGGATAAACCTTCTTCAAGAAACTACTTTCTTAATGTAGGTTTCAGTCCTTTAGACATACTAACATTCCCAGATCATATCATATATGATGTCTAAAAAACCATTCAATTGGTACATTATTTATTAATTATATATTTATGAGGATGGCAAAGTGATGGTGAAGGATGATGATATCAAGAAACAGTGGAAAAATTACTTCCATAAGCTTTTCAATGGAGATATTGCAATGTAAGAGACTCGTGTGACATGAATTCAAGAGATATCATTTACACACGATGATTTTCAGCATTTGAGGTCAAGAATGCTTTGAAAAGATCGCTTGAGAAATGACTATATCAAAAATAAAGTGGGGGTGGCGAGCATTGAGGACAAGTTACACAAGGGTCAACTTAGATGATATGGATGTGCAACATAAATCGACTAATGCGCCTGTACAATGCAATTCTATTGAGACAAGCATAATAAATAGAAGAAGAGGAAGGCCTAAATTTACATGGGATGAGCTTATTAAGAAATATTTTGAATCCCTACATCTCAACTCTAATATGGCGCATGATAGAGCTAAATGGAAATGAAGGATCCATGTAGCTAACCCCAACATAGTTGCAACTGAATCTTTGATGATGATGGTGATGATGACGACAATGACGATGATGATGATGATGATGATGATGATGATGATGATGATGATGATGATGATGATGATGATGATGATGATGATGATGATGATGATGATGATGATGATGATGATGATGATGATGATGATGATGATGATGATGATGATGATGATGATGATGATGATGATGATGATGATGATGATGATGATGATGATGATGATGATGATGATGATGATGATGATGTCAGAAGATTAGATTAATTGATGATGATGATGATGATATCAGAAGATTAGATTAATTGATAATTATATCATGACTCATCATGGTACAATTCACTCAATTTCTAACACGTCATCATCCTCAGATGGATTTAACTTGTGATACATGTCACAGTTCTCTCTTGAAGGTTTTCAAGGTATTGATGCAAAGTATTTCAACATTTGATCCCATCAAAGTTTCTCAAGACTTTCATCAAAGTTATACTTCATTTATAATCTCCTTAAACACTTCAAGAGATTTATGTTTCTATTTTACTGAGTACATATCATCATATTACCAGTAAAAGAAACAAAGTATGAGTAATTATCTATAGCATTCTTTTTGTAAGATCTTCATGCATCACATGTATGAGGTTTGATGGAAGACTTATCCTCCCACTACATCTAGAGAAGGATGTTATGTCACATTATGCACAAGAAAGAATTGCATATTTCCTTAGGTTCAACAACCAAGGGAGTCTAGATTAAAATAAATATGTATTCTACATGTGCATTTCTTATATATGCATCCAAGGTGACTATTGCTAATGATAATCTTGAGTTATCAATTATAATCCTTTGGTATTGACGTTGAAAAATTTATCCCAGATTCTTTCATAGTAAAGATCATTAGATATTTGTGCATTTCCATGAAAGATCATATCTTTTTAAAATAGAAACATTAACATATCACTTTATTAAATCATCAATCTTGTCATACAAGATGCTTGAAGTAAATGTTTCTATTTTCTTGGCATAATGAAATAGAAGTTCTAGTAACTCTATTACATGCCCTTTAGGATAAGATAAATTTAGATGTAGACCAAAGATTTCGCAACTCTTGCTCTGCCTTGTCCATCACTGTCCTCCATGAGGGTTTTTACTTCTTTTCAAATCATGCACATCATCATGTCAGATCTCTTTTTGGTATCACATACCAAGAAGAAGTAATCAATTGTATCTTATAACGTTTATACCTAAAGTGGAGGCCTAAATGCATTCCTTCTTCTTCTTCTTTAGTTCCTCTAACTAGAGTGGGCAATTTCTTTTCCAATGTCTAGGCTATTGACAATGGTGGCATTTGCTCCTTTTCTTTACTCCATTTTATTTGAGATATGAAGACTTGGGCTTCTGGGTTGCTTTAGAACTCTTCTTAGATTTGCCTTTATCTTTAGACTTTCCCTTTGTCTTGTTGATCATCATCACATACTTGGGTTTGGCTTTCTTCATCTGTCCCTCAGCTGTTCTCAACATGCCCAACAACTTTGTCAACATTTTTTATAAGTCGTTCATGTTGTAGTTCATGACAAATAGACTATATGACTCTGGCAGAGACTACAAAATCACACCAATGGCCCACTCTCGGCCCAAGGGGAATCCTAGTCTAGCTAGGTTCTCCACATACTCAATTAGCTTGATCACATGGGGACCTACTGGATCTCCTTATGCCATTTAATATTTGAATAGTGCCTTAGAGACATCATATATCTCTATTATTTCCTGATCTTGGAATATGTTATTGAGATGTGTGACAATGTCAATCACATCCATGTTTTCATGCTTCCTCCACAACTCATAGTTCATGGAGCATAGCATCAGACACTTGACATCACGACATCTTTAGTATGCTTCTTGTAAGCATCCTTGTCATCCCTAGGTACATTTTAAGGAGGTTCTTCTAGTTCTGGTGTCTCTAGGACATAGAGCTTGTGATCCTATGTGAGAACAATTCTCAATGTCCTGAACCAGTCATAAAAGTTGTTCCCATTCAGTTTGTCCTTCTCAAGGAGCGATCGCATAGAAAAGTGATTGTTGTTTTTTTGCCATTTGATTCTATAAAAGAATTTACAATTTGTCAAAACTCATTTTTTATTTGATTTGATTTGATTTGATACAAATTTGGGGAATAATAATTAGGTCTTTAATTAATTTCATTCTCATTATTTTGTTCAAATTAATAACCCTCGTGTATCAATTTGGAAAATTGCAGTGAACATTTTTCAAATGAGCAAGATTCAAGACAATCCAACTGTGTCTCGACCAATGCCGCAAAACACAATCAATTATAAAGGCATGCAACTTTTTCCAATTTCATTATATGTAAGACGATATTTGCAACTCCTTGCCATAATCATTTGCATGCTTCTAGGCTAAGACGCTCTAAGAATCACCAGTTAAGCCTGACCCAATAGCCAAAACGATAATAATGCACCCTGCGGAGGCAAAACCTACATTACTACCAGCACACTTTCACAAGGTAGACGGTGTACCACACTTTGGTGTAACATGTGCTTGGTCAAACAAGCTTTTCATGTGGGTTTCTATTGGAAAGCATCTTATACTTAATATATGTTTTGATTGAGGTATATATATATATATATATATATATGTACATATATTGTATCCAATCACCACATATATACTATGTATCATATACATGCTATATCCCACAACGTAAACATGCAATATAAAACAAAAAGTGATGGTTAAGGCCATATCTACTGTAATTCCTTGGCACCACAAGGAATTAATACCACCTAGGTCAATCATCACATAACATGTATGAACCTGTTGTTGGTGTAGATTTGTGTTTTCCAATCTGGGTATAGATCGGTTCAACCCTTGAAATGGTCATCTTGCCTCTTAACTGGTTGGTTGGTCCTCCTGTCTAACCAATGTTTGGACTCTTCAAAGAAGTCAGTTGGACCTACTGGGAAGGTCATCTGGCCTCCTGTCCAACTGATTTCTAGACTCCTTCCAAATGGTTGGTTGGGTCCACCAGGCATTCATCTGGATCCTTGGTTCTATCGTCCATAGTCCTCCGGACGATTGGCTCGTCTCACAAACTGGTCTTCTCATATGGCGATGATCATCTTCTTCATCGTTGCAAGAAAGAAAACTATCCTATTGCTACTTTGTTACATTGTATAAAGAGAAACCTTGAGTTACATTTGAGGGGAGAAAAGGTATGAAAGAATTAATTTTACATTAGGAATAAGGAGGTAGAGGCTTGGTACACAGGCCAAGATAAATGAGAACCAAACCATCCAACAACACACAGATATAGGGTTTAGGCCATAACCATGCTACACATCCACCATAAAACTGCTTCTAGGGATACACACTTAAATTGCACACACACATATACACATACATATACATACATACATACATACATACACATGGATCGATAGGGAGACTCTCGGCCCGTGGGTATGGCGCCCACGTCTTCGGTCACCCTGACTGGATACGTCCACCTTCACCCCTCACCTTATCCAGCGTCCACATCCACACACCCCCGAAACCACCAGATCCACCATAACGACCAAGAGCGGCCAGAACTGGAGCACGTGAAAGAGAAAGGCGGTTAATCTGCCGCGGCAGTGGAGACTGCGAACCAGGCCAATCAGAGATAGGAAGGGGATGGCAAGCGATCCCCGGTCGCTTGGAACACCATTCTGAAGCAACCCAGTGGCAAGGATAAGGACTTGGCCTTCTCGTAGCCACAGATCGAGGCGGGGGAGGTGCACGTAGAGCTGGAGGCGGAGGAGTTCGATCAGTTGGCAAATGTATGGGAGCACACGTTAATGGCGTATACCCTTGGGAAACGTCCCTAATACCATCACTTTCTTGCATGGATCAAACATGCATGGCGGCCGAAGGGGTCCTTTGAATTGATTTCTCGCGAGAAAGGGGTGTTCTTGGTCCGCTTCTCTACTGCGGCGGACAAGGATAGCATCCTTGGGATGGGTCTCAGATGGTTTAACCACCAGCTGGTTGTAGTAAGCACGATAACCATGGCGACGAGCTTAAGAAGGAGTCCTTCCTGATGGTACCGACATGGATTACCCTCAAATCCTTAAGCCGGTCGTAGACAAGGTGCAATGCGGGCACGATAGCGGCTGGAGCAGGACGGGTCCTTCATGTAGACGATCGGTCACTTGAAGGTGATGATCCTAGGGTACTCGTGGAGATCGACGTGGAGAGCAAGAAGTCAACCACGGTCTGGCTCAACATCAGAGGATGTGAACCCATACCAGTCACCGTGGAGTACGATCACATACCTGCATCTTGCAAGTGATGTCGTGCGTTCGGGCATGACAAGGGCCAGTGCGAGGAGCTTGGCGGGGGAAAGAAAGAAAATGCAAAGCGAAAAGCCAATTCACAGACGAAGTGAATTGAGAAGAAGAAGAAGACCAATACTGAGGTTGTGAATAGCAGCGAGAAGCCAACAGCAGAAGACGAGAGACGAGCAAAAGTTGAGAACGCCCAGGTAGAAGAGAGCCCCTGGACAGAGGAGGAAAGACCCACGCACAGTACGACTGAAGATGTAAGCAACTGCCCATCTGAAAAGAATAAGGAAGAGGGGGAATTTACTCCTGTTTCAATGAGAAGGAGCTTGAGTGGGATCCCGAAATCCCAAGGGGTCGGGTCCATTCTAGAGTCCACAAACAGATATGAGGCATTGAGTGAGTCAGATGCGGAAGAACCAGAACAGGTTGCACCTAAGAAGAAAAAAGAAGGCCAGAAGAAAGAGCAGCCCAGGCGCACTCAGGAAAACAAACACCTTTGATATGTCCATTCTCATGTGGAATATTAAAGGAGGGTGTGACGAAAACAAGAAGAAAGAAATCCGAGAGTGGATTGGTACAAGTGGACCCTCTATTGCAATACTGGTTGAAACCAAGATAAAGGAACACAACAAGTAAAGCATTAAATATCTTTTTCCACAGGGTTGGGAGCACGTGTCCAACCTGCAACACTCTGAGCTGGCTAGGGTGTGTGTGGATTTGAAACCAAATGCATGGCAAGTGTCGGTGAGGATGATGTCTGATCAACATATTATGATGGACTGCAGGAATGCAGTGGGACTCCATATGTGTCTGACAGCTGTGTATGCCCACAATGACGTAAAGAGAAGGAAGTTCCTCTGGCATGATCTGGCGTCCTTGTCTACACAGATGCAGGTGTCGTGTTCTAGTGGTTGGTGACTTTAATAATGTCATATTGCTCGGCGAGAAGATTGGGGGCAGACTTGCACATCGGGCTGTGATGGAGTCATTCAACATATCCATTGATAAAGCCAACCTGATTGAGCTTCCTATGACTGGTGGTGATCTCTTCACTTGGAATAATGAACAAGACCTGGAAGAAAGAATAGCTAGCAAGCTGGATAGAGCCCTGGTTAATGAAGAATGGTTAAAAATGTTTCCTAGTGTATAGGTACAGGCAGGGGGTTCTGAACTCAGTGACTATGCTCCTCTTCTAGTTCAGATCATTGACAAGAAGCAGAAAAGAAGGCCGTTCTGCTTCCTCAACTATTGGGCTGATTGGGAAGGATTTGATGATATACTGAAGGAGGCATGGGGTACACATTTCCTGGGTAATCCAATGTTTGTCTTTGCAAAAAAGCTCTCCCTATTGAAAACAAGCTTAAAGAAGTGGGCAAAAGATAAGGTGAATATTCCGAACTTATTGAAGGCAACCAAGAAGGAATGTAGGGAGGTAAGAACACTCTTACTGGCTGATCCACTCAATGAAAGGTTGATTAAAAAGGACCGCGAGTTAAGAAGGATGCTTGCTGATTTAAAGAAGGTCGAAGAGAAATTTTATTGGCAAAGGAGTAGGGAAAGATGGTTTGAAGATGGTGACAAGAATACCAAACTCTATCACACGACAGTGAGAAGGAGGTAGGCTAAAAACATCATTTGCAAGCTAATTGATAAGGATGGGCATGTGGTTAATAAGCAAGAATACATTGAGGAGCAGGTTGTACACTACTACACTGAGCTATACAATAAAGAAGCTAGAGAAATAAGGGAGGATGAGGATATTGAATGGAAGTTCAAGCTAAGAAGCACTCATAACAACATTCTCACTAAGGAGGTCTCTGAACAAGAAGTTAAAGATGCCTTGTGGAGTATAGGCTGCAATAAATCCCCTGGACCGGATGGCTTCAACGCTTTCTTCTACAAGATAGCTTGGGACACTATCAAACAAGACCTTATAAGGTATGTGAGGTGGTTTTTGGGGGGTGGAAATATGGTCAGACAGGTAAACCATTCTTTTCTTGTCCTTATTCCAAAGAAGAAGATTACTACCTCTCTTGCAGACTTTAGACTGATTGCTTGCTGCTCCATACAATATAAGATCATTGCTAAAATCCTTGCAGCCAGACTAAAACTGGTCCTTCCCATTCTTATTTCTGAGAATCAAAGAGCGTTTATATCCAAAAGGAGCATTAGTGATTGTGCCCTGCTTGCGGATGAATTTCTGGCTGATTTTAATGTCATGCGAGGTAGCAGGAAGGCTTACCTCAAACTTGATATCT